>JFFI01000389.1:20447-79701 GCA_001563125.1 Colletotrichum salicis
CTTGCAAGGCGGGTGACGAGGCCTGTTGAATACCAGCATCTACGACGACGAGGAACTTTGAAGAGCAACAGTCCTGTCCGGCTGATGCTCGGAATAGCCACACCCATGGCATTTCCATGGCCTGTGTGTCGGCCGGCCCATGGAACGCCCAGACCAAGAAAGGTGAGGTAATCTCCAATGCCCGTCTCGTTCAAATCCGTATTGTCTACTTTGTAGAACGAGGAGCGGAAAAAGACATGTCCAGATCCTGGAGGGCTGAAGTTGGGGTGCTGCGTGTTTGGGTTGATCTGGCTTGACCTCAATCCCAACCCCGACCACCGCCATCCGCGCGCAATGTCATCCCATTCGGCGAAAGGCTTAGGTTGAAGAAGAAGCCAGGCGATTGCCAGGCCAGGCTGAGCCAGTAGGGCCAGACCCATAAGCCTCAACTCTGCTCGAGGCTCAGCACTGCTGCACCGCTGCATTTGCTAACGCATGCCCAGCAGCCCAGGAAAACCTTCGGCCAGCCTCCGATGACCGGGGGGGGTTGCGATACAATGACGAAATGATGTCTTCTTTCCCTCTCTTGCCGTGCCGCCAGGTCTTGTCATCTTGTTGGAGTAGGTATGGGTTATCAACCTACAGATGGAAAGTAGTTAAAGGCGAATCCGATCTGTACGGAGAGAGAGAGTACTCCGTACTTCTGTATCTGTACTTCGGACCCGGAAATCACCAATGGGCAGCAGAGCGCAGACGTGCGGCCGTGGGCGGGAAGTGCGCGCTCAGGGATAGTTTAGCAAAACATAATCGCATACACTGCCCATGTGTGATGTGAGTGGTGGATGAAGTACGAAGGAAGTGTGTGTATCCGAAGAGGGAATGAGAATGGACTCGGTCTCTGGGTGTCGAATTGATTGTGGGCACGCACACGCCATTGGTACACACACGAACATTCGTATACCTACTCCTACACTCACACTCACTCACAACAGACACAGAAACACGCGCGCGCGCAATAGATGAGGAGAGGCATGTCGAGTTCCATTATGAGTTAACCGGGAAGTGAGTGAGGATCGAAGGTGAAGTGTGGGGTGAGTGTGTGAGGACCAGGGCCCGCCGCCCGTGAGGTCAGTTGGGGCCCAGAGGTAAACTGTGGGAAAAGGTGGAGATGCCTTACAACAGAGGGGGGCACGAAGGGGTACGTATCCACATGCGAGAAATAAACTTTACGCTAAAGCCAGATCTGTCGTAGCTTGGTGGGCACCGATACGCGGCCCAGCAGCGACCGCAACAGCCAGTAAGAAGGTCAGCAGCGAGGGAGAGAGACGGCGGAAAAAGTGGTCTGCTACTGGATACCTAAGTCCTAAGGTATCCAAGGTACCTTTATCGACCGGGGAGCCAGCAGCACCTTCACCCTCGACCTTGAAGCAGCCCTCCTCCTCCTCTTCTTCCTCAGCGAGACTGCGACCAGCCAGTCTGCTACTGCTGCTGTCCTCTCGCACTCATTGAATTGGAATGCCTGTCCCCGTCGGCGTGTCGGTACGTACCCGAATACCGTGAACCATCTCTGCTATTGCTAGCACCATGCAAGTGCACGGAAACCTGCTCCCACTTCGCTGCTCCGGCGGCGGCCAGCCCGACCGATACCTTGTCCCCTCCACCACATCCAACCGTAACACGCTTGTCCCTTTTTAGAGGGGGTCTTCTGCCATGGGCGGCCGGGCATGGTTCGTCGTCGGCCGACTTTGGGGGGGGAATGGGGGGGAATGAGGGGACGGCTGCGTGGTGTGCGGGCAGTGAGATTGTGTATCCGTAGCCTGTAGGACACCTTAGAGGCTCAGACCGTAAGTACGAGAAGAACCGAGAAACTCTAGCTAGCCATCTCTGTATTTTCGCATTCGAAGCGACGAGCAGCAATTACCAACTTGGGCAGTCGCAAAAGATTTGGCACCATGTGGACAAGAGGCTCCAGAGTGAAAAAAAGATCCTCCGCCGTCGGGCCTTCTCACTCAAAGAGCGCAATAGAAAGTGGTGTCATAGAACGTCGAGGGTCTCCTACCTAGTATCCGTAGTAGAAACCGTTTGCCAAATGGAGTATTCCGGTGCGGAAACCCTACCCAATATCACCTAGTCCACCTCCACTGGCACAACATCCCCCGATCAAGACACAGAGAGAGAGAGAGAGAGAGAGAGAGGTTGGAGCCACTGGCGTATCGAGCACTAGTGTGTTGCGTCGTCCCTTTGGAAAAAGAGTCTTGGATCTACCCATCTTCTGAGGCCTTCTAGCACCTCCATTGCATAGTCAGGAGAATAAGACGACAAATGCGACCTGACGGCGGCGGCGGCGGTTTCGAATGGCGTGTTCGGGCCTAACGAACAAGAGAGACCTTCTAGCCTGCCGACCAGAAACATTGAATACCAGCCGCCCTGTGCCAACAGTGCCGGAGCCATTGCCAGGAACTTATCAGCTCACCCGCTTCACGTTCGTCATCTTGTCTAGCAACAGATATTCTAGCTTTCAGTGAGCCACGCCGCGATGACAATTCATCCAACGGCCAAGACGGTCTTTGCAGCTAGCACGTCCGACGATCGGATCCAAATTGCACCTGGCCTAGATTTCACGACGGCTCGCCAGCCTCGTCACCAAAAGTGCCCCAAGGGCCTCGATTTGAACCCCCATCATCTCCGTTGAACACATGTTCAAGTGCCCACTCTCGAACGGCATCCTCGGATTCCGTCGTGGGTAGGCCACGCGAAATTGAGATATTCTTGTCTTTTCACCGCTTTCGAATTGGCTGGCTTGGAATTAGAATTGGGCTGGAGAGCGGCGCGGTCGCGCGCGCACACCATACACGGTACACCTCCATGTTGCGACTGAATGGCGGCGTCCATCATGGTCGTTCCAATCATCGGACCTGGTTCCGGTTGCCCAATCCCACAGAATGCCGCTACTGAACTGCCGTTGTCAATCTTTTTCCCCGATTGCTTTCATTTTTCCGCCTTTCGGAATGCAGGCTCATGACGGCTGGTGCGTACGGCACCCCTGGTCAATCTTGTCTGCAACTCGCAGTCTCTTGCCATTGAACGTTAGTAGATGTGAGCCCAGCAACAGCATAGCACGGCCGGCCGAGGGGGAAAAAACCAGAGATTTGGGGCGTTGTCTTCTCCCTGCTCTGCTGCCGAGTCTTATGTCGGCATCCTGTCTCACTTTTTTCAGCTTCGCGGCACGCCCTTCTGACCGAGCCGACTTTGATTCAGCGCGGTCAGCGTCTTATTCGCAGAAACATTCGCTCTCGCGGTGCGGCGTGTTGGCCTCCGCCAGATAGGTACGGTATGCACAATCGACCGAATGCCTGTCCTTGGCTGCCTGGCCAGCGAACCCGAGATCGCCGCTGTCAAACGCGACTTGAGCCGAATTTCGCACGTGTCTGCTTGCGTGTATGTGTGTGTGTGTCTATGCTGCCTCTCGTCCATTGTTTCTTCATTGTTCTTTGCTGGTCTTTTTTTTTTCCGAGGTTGTGCCTCTTCTTCCGGGGTGTAGGATAACTCTCGGGTTGCGGTGTGAGAACTTGAGAAAAGCGCACAGGTACTGAAGGGCAATGCGCCGGCATTCTCTCTGACATGCGTGGCGGGCTTCTCGAAGGTCCATGGAACTCTTCTGTCTGGGTTCTGCATTGCATCGGGCGTTCGCATTTTTAGCCTCTCGTCGTCCCAGCCCAGGGTCATGTCCGAGGACACCACCACCGCGGAGACTCTGGCGCATCGCATCGAAGAGGCGAGAAGGAGAAACGAAGCATGTTCTGTCGCCGAGCTGGATTGCGATTCACAGGGTTTCCAAGCTGGCGGGATTGTGGCGTTTCGGGGGAGGCTCCCTCCCCCCTTTCGAGAATGGGAAGTCTGCTGTTGTGTCTGAGGTTGATCTGTTGGTTCTCATCTCCCCGCGCCCAAGAAGTCTCACTCTACCTACTGGTTCCGTGATTAGTACTTTGTAGAGGTTTCCAGCTGTCAATTAGTTCTTGTGTTCCCCCAATCGCGGGGCAAATGTCCCGTCTGGCTCTGGGCGGCCCTCCCTCGTCGTTCCTTCTTCTCCCTGAGGTGGCCTGCCGCATTTGCTTCTCATTCTTCCCCAGCCTGATCGCTCGGCATCGTGAATTCCAGCAGTCTGGTCGTACAAGGCGTCTCGTGCCGGCCTCCCGAAGCTGCACGCATATTGTTCATGGGTTTGTAGTCGCTTGTGAGTTATGTCATAGGCGTTCGGATGTGGTTGACGAGGGGTTTCGGACACGGCGAAAGGCGTCGAGAAGGTCAACAAAGCAAAGAGGGCAACCGGAATCAGCGATTTTATGAGTTATTTCGGGGTAGGCTTAGCAGGGCCGGTCCGGGGGTGATGAACCCCTGATGAATGCCGTCTTGTCGGCACAATATCCAGTTCGGATCTCTGTTTTGTCAATTCTGACTCAGAAAGCCGGCCGTTGTATGTTTCGTTTCCTCTATTAATTCCTTCGGGAGGATACCGGCCAGACCAATGAGGCCGGAATCCCCAGAAGAAAAAACAGGGCCTGCAGCAGACCCTGCTTGCAAGACCCGGCGCTGTGCCTGGCATGCGCCGGGCACCCTCATCCTCGAAAGCCTCGAGGCTCCAGCTGGTTAGGGTATTCGGGTGTTAGGGCAGGGCGGGCCAGTTGTGAGGAATGGGGGGGGAAGGGGAGCGGTCTGGCGGTGGGTGGGAAAGGGGGGAAATCTCTCCGGATTCTGAGAACGAGGTACCGGAGCTGCTGAGGTACCTCGACGAGGTTCAGTACCCTCCCAGCGCCTCCTTGAGCCACATCTAAGGTGATACATGCGCTAGCAGCCCAATGACGACCGCTTTTCCTTTACGAGCCGACCAATCACTGACTCAACCGGTGCTTTGCGGATCTTGCTCCGTAGTGTACTCCGTACTTCAGTACCCAGAAGGGCCAGGGCCAGTGACTTGGCATTTCCGGGCTTATGGTCTGAGTGTGGTGTCAGCTGCGGGAGAGACAGTGAGACTCCAGAGACCCTGGACAAGTGCGAATCCTTCAGACTGGGACTTGTCAGCAGTCATGCCGTCACTGACGGAAATTCCGTACAGAAATTCCGTACAACCACCAGCAACGGACATGATGTACATCATCGCGCATCTGGAACCTTGTGTGTCTCTGACGAAAGAAAAATGATATTGGGCCATGTTTGGCGCTGCCCCTGTACAATGCAGCAGGAGTGCAGGCAGGCTCAAGCAGAGCTTTCTATTCGTATCTGTATCTGTCGTTGCGAAAACCAAAAGTCTGGTCGTAAATGCCTCAACCCGGGGTATCAAATCGTCCCAAATCCAACAGAGAACTGGATCAGTGGAGTCAATCAATCGGTCCGTCCGGGACCGCGGTGAAGTACGTAAGTACATAGTAAGTAAGGTATGCAGATATGTTTGCTTTCGCCGTACATAGGTATTCTCAGGCGGCGCTTTCAGGGTCTGCTTCTACCGCTGGGTCTGCGTCTGGTACTGCCCCCACCAACTCTTCCAGTCCCCCGACCTCCGTTGGTCCGTTAATGCCATCCGGAGGAAGGGCCCACGCGGGCATCGGGCTGGTGTAGCTCCAAGCCCCTCCGGCATCTTCGTATCGGAGGCTGTGAAGCCAGAGCGAAAGTTCGTGCTCGCCGGGGTCCGTGTAGAGCGGCGTATCGCAGACCTTGCAAAGCTCTCCTGATAGCTTTTCGGCCCTCCTCTTCTGGTACAGATCCACCAATTCGTCGTGATAGGCCACAGCATCGGCAATATCTTGTTTGCCCATCCTTTCCAGACGCGACATGATATCTTCGTCCGTGTTCTCAACTGCCTCCGAGTCGTTGCATCCCAAGTTAATACCCCAAACTCGCTGGTTAGCATACAAGGGGTCATTTTCAATGGGATGTCCGACAAATTGTAGATGCACGCGAATCTGATGCGTCCTGCCCGTCAAAGGCAGGCAGCGAACGATTGAGTAGCCCTCTTTCTTGATCCAAGGCCGGCGTTCCTCGTCCACAAGTCGTTCCGCACTCTTGGGCTGTGCTGCCTCCGAATCATTCAGAGTGTCCGGCGGGTAGTAGGCCAGACGTTTGAAGACGGTACGGGCCGACTTGCCGTTGGCGCGCACGCGGTTGAGGCCTAGGCGTGGGGATATTTGGAGGATAGGTTGATCGCAGACAATCTCGCCATCGGGAAACTTGCCAGCAACGCGCGCCAGATATTCTTTGCGGACCGTGTGAGCTCTGATTTGAGCAGTGAGCTTCACTGCAGCCGGTGGTGTCTTGGCGACGAAAAGTATTCCACTGGTAAGGCGGTCCAGGCGATGACATGGATAAGGTAGGAAATGCTCGCCTCGCTCAGACTTCATGATCTCGATAAGTGTGTTGTACTTGTATCTGCCAGCAGGATGTACCGGTACACCTGATGGCTTATTGACAACGATCATTTCATCATCTTCGTGAATAACACGAATTGGTTCGCCCGTAACAGGTGGCTCATGACGATGAATTGTGTGATTCACAAGGTCGCCATTCTTGACCAGATGATCCGGGCCGACTGCCTTTCCGTTGACAACAATGGCTCCGGTTTCCATGGCATAACGGTAGTACTCTAGGGTGCGGTCCCTGAATTCGTCCTCAAAAATGTCGATTAGCTTCCGGCCGCGCCAGCGTTGCTTGGCCCAGGTGTGGTAGGTGAAGTGATAAGGAGCAACTCTGCGGAGACCGTCCTCGAAGAAGTACGGCCTTGGCCACATGTCGCCTGTAGGTGTCGTCAAGACATCAGGCAGCTCATTGGAAGCTTCAGATGGTTGGGCATCCGGTAGCTTGGCTGGTTCAGCAGCGGGAGCTGCAGCCGACAGCGGTGCCGTTGAATCAGAAGCCATGGCAGGCATAAAAGATTCCCGTCGGAATGGCAGCCTTGCCAAGGACCAAACTGAACGCAGGAGGGTAGCCAGGATTGATCGGGTAGGTAAGTTGAGAGGCGGGGTGTGCGATGATGTAAGTAGCAGGTGACGTCTTGTGGAACTTTGCGAAACTTTGACTAGCCGTAAGCAAATAGTGCTTGAGAAGTCGCTCGCTGCTTGCCTCGAAGAGCCTGGATATCAACTACTAACAAACTTTACATGCATGGTGAAATGTATCTCGAAAAGAGTCATAAAATCTTGGCGGTCAGGCGTGGCAGAACTTTGCTGAAGTTGAATTTTTGGTGGACGGGTTCACAAAAGATGGACCGGCAGAAGCGTGATTGGTCGGCGTAATTAGCTGCTTGATTATATAAGCTCAGCTGGAGTCCACCTTTTTCCGGCTAAGGTAGGTAATCAGCACCCCTGGCTTCTAGGAGGCAGGTATTCCGGCTCTGGACCCAATAGGTCTGCCGACATTGGTGATTGGCTCCTTTTGCTTTTGGCGGCAACATGCCATTCTGCCTCGGCTCAGCTAGGAGATCTAGGTACTCAGCTGCAAATACACTGCGGTAATCTAGAGTCTCAACAATTTCTCCGCGACACTTAGCGGAAAGCTACGAGAGCTTCTTCATCGAAAGGTTTAAAGTAACCAGCTGAGCCACAACTCAATCGAGAAAAGTGCCGATAAGGCAACACACATTTACCCAGTGACGTCTGACTGAGCATCCCTCTCCTGTGTCTCTGAACCAATACAACCCGGCCAAGGACCAGTACCTTCGGCATCCCCGCCTACGACGTGCTCCAAATATCCGATCTTCCTCTATCCTCTCGCAAGAGCACCGCCATGGCAAACAACAAGCAGTTAAAGCAGCGTCGAAGGGAGGACTACGGTTATATCTTAGACTACCGGACACGATGGTGAGTTAACCTCTATCCCGTCACCATTGTCATAGGCTGTCATTGCGGCTTCCGCTTCTACCTACTCCTCGGTGCCTCTCGTCCTTCCTCCCTTACTATCAACCTCGAAACGGAAGGACCGAGCTCATTCCTCGCAAAGCTTCAAGGAGACCTTGTCCGTGCTGCAAGCGGACGCCCTCCTGTCCTTTCCTTCGTCAACCTCTCACGCCCATGGTTGAGAGACGAGGGCGCCTTCGCAGCGTATCAGTAGCCGTCATCTCCTCATCATTCTCATCACCTCATATTTCGCTTTCATTCGTTTGCGCTTTTGCTGCTTGGGCAGAGATTGACAAGGCTTCTTAGGGCCGATAATGATATGTACCAGCACATGAACAACAGCGTCTACAATTTCCTGTATGTTTCTCTCGATCCAGCTAATGTCCGCGCGGCGCCCAGCTAAAGACTGCAGATACGACTCCGTAGTCAACGCCTACCTGATCGAGCACTGCGGCCTATCTCCCTTGGGTTCTGATCAGTACGGCCTTGTGGTACACTCGCATAGCGACTACTTTGCTTCGATTGCGTACCCCGCAGTCGCTCAATTAGCGCTACGAGTGAACAAGTTGGGGAAGTCAAGCGTCACATACGAAATTGCCTTGTTTGAAAAGGGAGTGGACGAGGTGAGAGCAGTCGGGGAGTTTACCCATGTCTTTGTCGAGAGATCTACCGGTCGTCCAACCGCATCCGGAATGCAGGACGAAATGCGGAGGGGTTTACGGCGACTTCTGGTGGTGGATGGCAGGGAAAACAAGCTCTAAATTGAACTCTATCACCCACCCACTTGTGCCATGGAGCTTATCTCTGAACAAATTCCTTTACAAGTTTACAGCTGCAAAGCCAGCTTTTGGATTGCGCCATCCTGTTCACCACTCGTGAAGATCTTCTCGAGGAACTCCAAGTCCGCCAGCGCCTCCTCAGGTGATTGCAGCGGATTGGGTGTTCCGGCGGCCAAACCTTCAGCCCAGGCCTTGACCTCCTCCTTTACACCACTCGTCTGTTCAAAGTGAGTTGTTGTTGCCTCGCCGTCAAAGGGTTTGACGGTGAGGTCGTGACTCGACAAAGTCACACTGCCGTTCTCGCCCGCCACGTGGAAGTCGAAGGCACTCAGGGTTGAGCCAGCACTGACGGCGAAGGAACCAGTGGCGCCCTGCTTGGTCTTGACGACGGCATTGATGGTGTCAATGGGCGGTAGGTGCTCCCGGGTCAAGTCCGAGAAGGCGGCAACCGAAGCCGGCGCCGCGTCCTTGCCGAGCAGCAGGCGAAGGGCGGCGGCGAAGTGGACGCCACCGTCGAGGAGAAATCCACCTTGGTAGTCGGGCTTCTTGCGCCACGCGGTCTCAATGTACTTGCCGCCCAGCTTGACGAAGAAGAAGACCCTCACGTTGAAGCCGATGACTTTGCCTAGCTTCCGTACCTCATCTCTTGCCGTAGTGTAGCGGGGTTGGAAACGGTAGTTCTCGGCCACGGCGAAGGTCACGCCCTTTTCGGCTGACACTTTTTTGTAATACTCGATCAGCTCCTGCGCACGAGCAATGTCGGCGGCGATAGGCTTCTCGGCTAAGACGTGCTTTCCGGCAGCAAGGGCCTGCTTAATGTAGTCGGGCTGGTTCAGGATGGGCAGGGCCAAGATGAGAGCCTGGATGTCATCACGGGCCAAGAGATCCTTGAAGGACTTGCCCTCGCCGGCGTCGTCGGAGTACAAGTCAGGTGAGGCTGACTTGGTGACGAGCTTGGCCGTGTCCTGGGCGGACTTGAGAGAGCGAGAGAAGATGGCCTTGAGGGTGAGGTTGTCGCTTGCTTCCACAGCAGGCTGTTTATACAGTCAGTGGCCAGGAGAGACGCGGCTTCCGCGGATGGGCGATATCGGCTAGGTGGTTTGCCTTACCAAATGCTCTTCCTTGGCAAAGATACCTCCTCCAACAATAGCTACTCCGATGGGGGCCATGGTTTCTCAGATATATCGTTCGAGATTGGATTACAGCCGTGCAGTTAACCTGAGTCAAGCAGTTGTCGAGGCAGAAGATATAAATATATTGGTACTGGACGAACTTCTGGTCTGAGATGAAAAGAAGAGATTGAGAGGGGTGAAGGATCTCAATGATTTATTTGCTCAGACACGGTTGACTATCTTTCAGAGAATTCCTTATTTGTCCATAAAGGCGCGTTGTGCAGTAGCCAGGCACGCAAGCAATGCCATCATCGGCCCTCTCCTCCAATGCTTGGGGAGCTTCGTGATGGTAGTGGGGGTTTGTTGGCGGGGTTGGAGAGACCTGTGGCACAACCGTCTCGCAGCAAATTGATGGGTGATATTGTACTAACTCAGACTCGTGCTGTGTAAGGCAAGATATGTTAGCATATCAACGTGAACACCCCGCTCTGGAGCTAGAGCCCTTACTCTTTTGGGAAAGTATAGCAGTTGGGTAGTTGGGGACCTGGGTTCCTACCTGATGGCTGATGCAGAAGACCGGAAGGTACAGACGGGAGTAATTATCACAGGCGAGTGTACTGTAAGGCAAGTAGGTGCTCAGTACAGATGAGGGTGCAGCTTCCACGTTTTCAAGTGTCATGTGCTATGGTTGTATTTCTGAAGGAAAGAAGCAGCTGGCTACTAAAACTCAAATAATTGCTCATGATCATGAATATTCTACCTCATCCCAGTTCCTCAATAGCTACGGATATTTGCCCATATAACTTGGTTTCCTGATTCACCTCCTTGCTGCCACATTCCGGAGCTACAGCGCCGATTTCCAGATACTTTCTTCCTGGTCTTGCTATACCGTACCGGATGCCGTGCTCTCAGATTCAACCTCGTCGTCGCTGCTGCTGTCGTCCAGTCTATCGATCGCTCGTTGACACTCCTTCTCCCACTTACTAAACCCAACAATCACCCATTCCAACGCCCCAACCAGATACAAGGCGACACATTGTCCGATCCACAGGCCGGCGAGACCCCAGCCGTGAAAGGCGAGGTAGATGCCGGCGGGGAGAGCTCCACCGTAATAGCTGACGAGGTTCACCGCGGCTCCGACCCACTGACGCCCCATGCCTCGAAGGGCACCACCACACGATCCGTTAAGACCGTCTGCTATCTGGAAGAGTGCGACGTACGGCATCACTTCACCCACGAGCTTCACTACTCGCTCATCGTCGTTGAAGATTTTGCCAAACACAGCTTTCGTCGCCATGAGCACAATAAGAACAACGCTCCCGAGTATCACGGACAGAATTGCGGCCGAGTGTGCTGCTATCGCCGCGTCTCGAGGCCGCTGCGCTCCCAGCAGGTTTCCTAGTCTTGCCGACGCTGCTACCCCAAGACCGAACGGAATCGTGTTGATGATTTGGTCCGCCGTCATGATGACAGACTGAGCCGCCAACGGGATAGTGCCAAGTCTCCCGGCTGCCAAGGCCACGATCTCGAAAGCCCACCATTCAGTGCCAACATGGACGACTCCAAGAAGTGCAAGCTTGGAAAAAGGTCCGATGTTTCTAATGGCTTTCCGAAGCTCCAGACCGCCCCAGCATTCCTTGCCGCGGATGAAGACGGCATAGGCCACGAGAAGGAGAAACGATACCCAGTACGAAATACCCGTCGCCAAAGGAGCACCATACAAGCCGAGGCCGAGAGTATGGATGAACAAATAGTTGAGCCCGGCGTTCATCGGGGATGTAATCAACAGCACATACGTGCCTGGGCGGTAGATCGCTGTCACAGCCACGTCAGTGCCGTCATCTATTTCTCCCACTCTTTGACTTTCTTGAGGTGGCACTGAGGACCCTTGACTTACCTTGCGCCTGCAAATACTTCTTCATGGCCTCGAACCACACGTACCCCAACCCACCCGGGATCAGGCATCGCAAAAACGCCGAGCTTTGCACGCAGATGAACTCTTCTTGGCCCAGCGCCCGGAACACCGGTTCAGAGAACCACCAGAGCACTGCCACCACCGCATAAAATGCCGACAAAACAAGGATACCTCTCTGCAACAGAATGCCCAGGTCGTGCTTGTTCGAAGATGCTGTGAAGCTACTCGACGCAAGAGTGTCGAGCGCGGTCGTACCACCCAGGGCAATGAGCCACGCTGTCGCCATGGCGAACATGTAGCTGAAGGCAGCGGTGGCGAGTGCTTCCGGGCTAAGTCTGCCAACAATAAGAACGCTGATGGTTTGCAGACTATTCTGCAGCGTGTACGCCAGGATAACCGGGACAGCGGCTTTGGCCAGGAGCAAGATCTCGGCCAGCCATTGCCGGACTGGGTAGAGTTCTTCCGACTTGGCCGCCGGGGGTTTCGGTAGCAACGCCGTGGTCTCGGACCGGGACGACGTGGAGGGCCGGCCCAGTGTGTCGGTCGACGACGTGTCCGACATGGTGGTTTTTACTCGGATTGCGACCGCTCTCTTTCAAGCTCGTTCTCACCCCGGATGCGGTTGTTGTGGGAAATCCGACCGATGGTTGAATCCGTTTTCCGGAAGTCGATACCTTAGGGTAAACTGCAAGCGCGAGTCAAGGGACGAAGCAGATGAGGCAATCCGAGGCTAGTTGTGCACCCAAGCACCGACGTGTTTGCTGGCGAATCTCCAAAGACTTAAGGGAGGGAGCGAAGGTTCAGACGATCAGATGTCAAAAGAAAACGAGAAGGACAGCGGGAAACGGCTCAGCATTGTATACGGCATTTTTCAAAACTCCATCTCGCGACCCCTCCCCATCCCATGCTGGTCTCGAAAGTTCAGACACAAGATAGCTGACAAGAGCTATTTGCCACGCGCAATTGGACCAAGTTTGCAACTACATGACGGACAATCGACTTTGGACACCTCTCGCGAGGCATGCCTGGTTCTCATCGCGCGGGGAGAACCCCTCAATCGACGAGCCAAGATTGGACAGCGATTAGTCTGCATTTCGGCTGACATGAATTTCTTTTCACGCTTGCGAGGGTCTACGTGGGCGAGGAGGACGTTAGACAGCGGACCGTTGACTCTGAGTGGCTGCATCAATTATCGCACGGCAACTGTCCCATCCGAACTGACGCAATGGATGAGGTCGGATTTCTCGAAGAAGCAAGCGGCTGACATTGTGCGCAGTTGCTGCGACTCTGCCCTACTTATTCTCTGGAAATGCGGCGGCCACCTTGATGAGATACCAAGAGATTCGGTGGCCCAATCTGCCGGAAATGCAAATCGTGCATACCGCATTCTTCAGCGCGCTAAGCCAAGAAGAGGAGCCGATGCTCAACCATTGCAGATTCTCTTATCTCACATCTTATCCGTGGACCGACGACAGCGAGGCTTACCTAAGAAACGATGGCCTGCGGCACCGGCAGTGGCAGAGGCGGGCAAGGTGGGCAGGGGCTTCGGTGAAGAGGCAGCGGGAAACGGCCGACACCGGTATCGGGTCCAGCTTTGCCGGCCGAGTGGGGGACTCTGGGGAGCAGCTATCTGATACCCTTACAAAAAAGGGCTGAGGGGAAACCTTAGAAGGGGGGCGTTGTCTTATCAGCCAGTCGCATTGCTTCCAGTCTGCGAGTACGGGATATCATCGCTTCACACCAGCACCGACTGGTTCACCAGGTACTCTGCTTTGCTGGAGGACTTGTCAAGGTCAGAGCGCGCAAGTACCCTTCTGACTTTACGCCCATGTCAAGATCTTCGCCGCAGCAAAAGACCGGCGGCCGACCTCATGACCGACGGGACTGTGGACATGGGAGGAAAAAAGGGGGAAAACAAGTCTTGAATTTGCATTGGCGCAATACGAGAATGGGCAAAGAACAAATGGAGCAGCTCCAGAAGACACTCTAGAAGAACCTTGGTCCAAAAGAGGGAAAAATCGAGACCATCTTCAGAGCATCAAAGCGCAATGGTCAGGTCAACCGCCAGGCGAGTTCGACAGACTTGGACAGAGGCACGAGAGCACGAGGGTCCATGGTCAAGGGTTGATGGGCGCCACCATCTTGAACTAACATTCTTGCACAGAGTATCAACAACGATCAAGCTTTAGACACGGAAACTTCTCGAAAACAGCCGGAATGGTCTTAGGCACTGGAACAACAGAAGCTATCCAACCTGCTAGCATAGGTGTAACAACGGTTGCGGCCAATGGACGGCACGCGCACGACTAACGGGACACGATGCCATGTGCTTTTCATGAGTCGAACTGGCCAGGAACAACGGCTTAATCTCATGCGACACGAGGCGACTTGAGTTGACTTCAACTTTAGTTTTGAGCCAACCTGATTTGATCTCGTCACTACTGCATTGATTGAGTCAAGCAAACTGCGAATGCGGCAACGGGTTCAGGTTTAGTGATGCACAGTACTTCGTAAGGATACTTCGTAGGGAATACCTACGAATACCTCACTTGGTGTAAGGTTGAGTCCTCTTTTCACAGAACGCATAACGGCGTCATACAGATCTCATGGTTACGGGCGAGAACCAACGCATTCTGCAAGGCCAAAGTTGAAGTCTAAATAGACGAACCCCGTCCCCTGCCCGGTCAGCGCCCGCGAAGCCCGTCAGGTCAGCCCGCCCGCCCACTGAGCGACATTGAAGGGTGCCATTTTCTCATCGCATCTTGATGGCAATCACACAAGGAAGATTCCCTGCCACCGCGGTAGCCGCAAGGTACAGATCAAAATTTAGCACACACAAGAAAAACGGAGTCTGATCTGACACAGGACTTCTGCGTGTACTTCGATCCATTCTCTCATTGGGAAAGGAATTCGTTCGAAACACGCCGTGGAACGTGGCTCTAAACTCTAAATCTTTCGTCGGGGAACCCTTTCGCCCGCCCCCCCTTCCTCCGTCTGGGACTGGGCTTCGAACACAAGTGAACACCGCCTGTTCCTATTCGACCAACATTGGACATCGCAAGGTACCGGATGCCATGTCTGTACCTTTGGTCGTCAGTGTACGGATACATTGCGACACCTGCTCTCCTCTTTCCTATGTCGCTTCTGCACCACCTTGATGAGCGAACATTGTACAATCACCCCTACGTACCATATCCGTGGGGAAGTCATTTTCCTTCAACTTTGCTCTTCCTTGCTCGTGGGACATCGCATTGCATACACCACCTCACGCAGTACAACTACACGGCACGATTGCTTCCAGAGTTCCACACCACATGTTTTTCTCGCTCTCTCTCTCACTCTCTTTTTGCCTTTGTATTTTTTGTATTCGCCCGTCTCTGGTCCTACAATCTGCATAGTACATCCCATCATACACCCTCCTCCTCTTTTCCTTTTTCCATTGCGGAAGCTCTCATATACGTCAAATCGAACGCAGGCTTTCCTGGCAGGGAATCATTTTAGCGGACGTTCGGGATCGACGCCGCCAATGCCTCTAGGCTGTTTTCTGCGGATATCTCCTTGAACTCTTTTTTTGGGCTTCAAAGAGTTTTGACGTCACCTCTGGACGACGGAAGAGGAAACAGAACTGCGGGTGCGGAAATTCCGCTAGAACGGTTACACTACAGAGTCCAACCGTTGAAAGGACCCAGCCCAGCCAGCCGCTGCCCCGGCACAAAGTGCGGATGCTACGTACGGACGGGCTCGGGAGTGCTTGAGGTCCACTTGCCAACCACCGTCCCGAATCCGCCAGGCTCTCTGTACGGAGTACCTATGCGTGTCTCACTTCCGCATACGGGGTTTGTGATATCCGTGGTTGAGCTGGAGTATACCATTCCATTCTTCCGTTCTACCGTTTGTCGGTCAGCCAGAACCGGCCTTTTGCATTACCGATACCATTCAGGGCGCAGGCAGACCGACCTCGCTTCCACAGATTGCGTACGACCGTATCGTTCGTTTCCCGGGGAAGCGGTCGAACGGGAAATAGGGCGTCCAAACGGTTTAGGGTTCTTCAGTGCAGCTTCTGGCACGTCCCATGGCTTCCGCCAGAGTGAACGGGGAACCGCCCGGCATCGCACTTCTCTGCGACTTCTCTCTTTCAGCATGGTCGCCCGTTTCACGGGGGCCTCGAACGCTGCCCATCCCGGCCGTGACGAGTTACATGTTGCCGTCAAAAACGTGGGCAGCGTTGTATCGTCCATAAAGTGTCAGGAGAGGAATCGTCTGCTGGGCGCCCGCTGCTGGGACGGTTCCGCAAACTGGAACATAACACACACCTTACTATGGGGGGAAGGGGGACAAAAGGGACGAGGGGAGCAGCAGAAAGAGGAGGGGGATTTTGCATCGTCACCCACTCTTTAGAGTTCGAGGCCGCAGCATCACCGCAGGCCAGCCTCTCCCCCAGTACCCTCCCTCGTTCCCACCCTCTCGATGCTCGCTCGTCTTAACCCCGGTCTTTAGTTGAACTTTGCCAGCGGAAGGTGCAAGCGCTTTCCCCAGGAGTAATTTCGGAAGTCGGATCGTAGGGATTGTTGATGGGGATTTGGAAATGACGACGTTATGGCCCAGGCACGAAGTTACTGTTTCTCGCACAATTGTCGTGATGCAAAAAAAACCACCTCCCTTGTACCCTGCCATATATCAAGGCCCCCCCTCCCTGGGCAGTCGCCCTGTCCATGAAGCCCTCTTCCTCCCCTGTCTGTTCTTTTTTGCCTCTCCCAATGTTACCTTTATGCAGTAGCTCTCAGCAGCAAGCTGACCCCTGAGAGGAAACCGCTGCGCTACGGTGTTGCCGCCGGCAGCGTCGCCTTCTTCATCACCTCGTGGCAGGTTGAAGTCTTTCGAATCCCAGGAATGGACAGGCCGAGAATGGCAGGTTTGTTGTTGTCACAGATGTTACGCTCAACGGACGTCATTCTCGACGCAGAACGCAGTAATCTGCTGCTTGCCAGTGGCCCCGTCCTACACACCTCCATGATAGAAGGGAAATATTTTCCCTCGTTGTCGGGTTTTCTAACCTGCAAGATGCGGCCGTGGACCGACGTGTCCAGCAATATCCATGACTTTGCGGGAACGGAGTCTCTCCACCACAAAGGAGGAGTCTCTTCAGCAATCGTCGTGTGTTTCTTGGCTACACACCCACTCACCGCTCTTCGCGCCTGGAGCGCCGTCCTCCTCTTGCTGATGCCCCTCCATCCCTCTCCTCCTCCTCTACTCCTCCCACTCCTCCTGCTTTCCCATGTCTTGACCCTCAAGCCAATGCTGCAGCCGCATGCCGGTCGACGCGGCACCCATAGCCATTGCCCAGTTTTCCACTCCGAGCGTGAGGGTGCTGATTGTCACCATGTTCTTCACAAAGCGCGCGTGCGGCGTCCGGTGGCATGCCGGCGAGATAGCCAGCATAATCCAGTGAAATATGCCCACCGTGTCGTTCCATGTCGACAGGGGTACGCGCCATGTCGTCGTCCAGATCTGCAGAAATTCTGATTCCGTGCATGTCCCGCTCAGCGGCGTCCGGGTCATGACGGCCCGCGTGTAAAGTAACGCTGTCATTCGGATAACCTGGTACATGAAGTCCGGACTCTGCTGCAGGTGGTATACGGATCCAAGACTCGTCGGAGAATCGCTAGCGTCTCGGGTATGTGACTTGGTTGACGACCATTCGGATGCCGTGGTGGAGTCGGAATTCGGACCCGAAGGTGATCGGCCCGGGCCAACGGAGCCAGGTCCGGCTGCCGTGCCTGTGCTGGACATATTCCCACTTCGTATGGATTCTCTGTCGAAGGCGGCGGAATAATTGCTATTGGGCGGCGAGCTCGTTCGAGTCGGAGGATCTGAGGAGAGACTTTGGCGATGTCCAGGTGTGGTTGGGTGAAGACCGCTGATATATTCATACATATACTTTCCCATCGATCGGGCCTTTAGCGAGGCTTGGGTAGTTGTGTTGGCTGATGTCGTCGATTCATCGTAAATCGCGTCGACGACGCAGAAAAGATATCTCACATTGTCGAGTATCGAGGCCGTCGCCGGGTGGATACGCAGACTCGTGGCGCAATCGGAGAAAGACGGGAGTGATCCGCTAGACGGTAGATGGGAAACCAAGGGCGATAAATTCGCTATGCGAAGGGTAACGTCCTTTATAGGGTCAACGAAGCCGTATGGCGTCGCCAAGACCCGACGTGCTGAATTTGCCGCTTCTCCTGCGGTCGCTGACCCTATCGACCCTTTGCGTCCGCTTCCTCCGCCTTCACGGTCGTCGTCCGAGGGCGACAGAGTCAGTAGCAGTGGGCTGTTTTCGTGGGCGAGGGATATGGAGACATCGTGACTGTACATATGAGTCAGTTCATCGGGAAGGTAAAGACGAGCCAGACGGGCATGTCGTTTGTTGAAAGAGGATCCGTTCGCGAGTCAAACGAGTCAAGAGTCAAGGCCTAGAGCGAAAATAAGACCAGAGAGGGTCGGACGGGCAAATGGAAACATGGTAAATAGGGCGGAAGATACTGCGTACGAGAAAATTGTCGGAAAAGCCAAATAAAGGACGCAGCAATAATGCGGGAAGTAAAATATACAGAACGTACCAACATACGGTTACACGAGTAGCAATTGAAAGGGCACGACAAAGGCAAATATCAACACACCGAGGTATAACAGTCGCAACAAGGTCAATCCAGAAAACGTGTAATGATTCGAACAATAGAAGAGGTCTACGTACACGATGGCGTTTTTCGCCAAGAGGCCGTCCATGCCGAGTTGATTGAAGCCGCCGCGTAGCCTGATCATATCTCGCAAGCCCATGAGGTGGTATCGTAGGTCCTGGTCCGATTCGCCCCAGTACCATTCAGCCACGGTAAGCTGAATGACGCCGGCGATGGCCGCATCGCCGGGCTTTTGTGTTCCCGGGGTGGTTGAACTGCTTGCGTCTGTTGCGGTGACTGCGGTGGTGTTTGACGCCCTGCTTTTGCTACTGTCCGTTGTTAGGTTCTCGTTGAGCATTGCGATGGCTTGGCCTTTGTAAGTCCGCAGGACATCTGTCCGTACATCCCCAGTCTCGTGGAGGAAGCAGGCCGAGGTGTACAGAATGATCCGCATCACCAGGGGATCTTGAAGGCAGAAGGGAGAGTAGTGACGGACAAAGGGATTGTTGGGGCTCGGGTCGCCATTGATAGAAGCTTTGAAGCGCGAGAGAAGCGCGATATCTGTACTCGCTTATCAGTATCAATTCTTTGGCTTCTCAGGGGCTGTGGCAATGTACACAGTCTGAGTAGTTTCTTGTTCAAGGGGGTTTGGTCCACGGGTAAAAGTGCTATTTGCTCGTCTATACCGCTGGCTGGTCGCCCAGGGAATTGTATCCTAGACTCTGCTGGATGTGACCAAGCTCCAGGACCCAGCCCATGCTGGGGAGTGTTGTCTTCATCAAGAACCGTTTCAAAGTTGTCGAAAACCAACTTTGGGACTGCTAGTCGATGTGACAAGACTTGCTGCGATGCTTGGAAGGTATCGGCATCGAGTATGCTGCGGTTAGGATTGGCCAGTGGAAGCCATGAAACCGATGGCGGAAGATATTCTGCGTCGGTATTGAGGAGCTCTGAACCTAACCGTTGTGCACCAGTCGTAGATTGATATACTGCCGATTCCGAACTGGGGCTTGGATGTGACGTCGAGAGGCCTGATACGGCCCAGCCGGCGACAGAGGGACTCCCGAATGGTCTTGTTGATTGAGACGTTTGTATCAGAGGGGAGTTTACTTCTGGGAGTGTTGAGAGAAGGGGACCACGACCTCCTGTTCTGGCCGGCGTCAGGAAGGTAGACGTTCCCGGTATGCGGCTGCTGTCGTGTTAGGTCATGTACAAGAAAGAGTGTGGTACCAGTCGTAGATTTGGCAGGAGAGAATGGGGACTGGGCTTCGGACTTACTTGCCCACACGATACTCGCAAACTGGTTGAGGGAAACGGCGGAGGCAGTTGCTACATGGCTGACCTTGATCACACTGTATCTGAGTTAGTCCTGTGGCTCTCAGACATGTGGGCTAAATACGAAGCGAAGACGCTTCTTTTGATATCTTGTAAGTGATCAACCAACACTTAATACCGGCACCCGAAGTACACGGTCAAAGAAAAGAAGTCTCAAGCACTCAGTTGACGTGCCTTCTGCTTCCTCCGCCTGCACTCCCCACAGGAAGTTGTTGTTCTCTCAGCGCGTGCTGCGTTCCGCGACGCCCGCTGCTGCTGCGAGCCTTCGGACATCGTCTGGAAACGGCACGGAAGCGGCTTCTGCTTCTGCTTCTGCTTCTGCTTCTGCTTCTGCTGCTACTGCTCCCCCCTTTCGTCTTCCACGGAGCATTCGTTCCTGAGGTCCTTGTTTTCTTGTTCCACCTTTCCAGCAGTGGGCGGCGGCGGCGGCGACACAATATCAAACATGACGTGACTTGGGTCCTGAGAATCTGGTTAAAATGTTCCTGGTAAGGCTGACTTATAAACAAATCGGAGAAAGAGTAAAAGGACATTGTCGAACCCACATCGAAGGAGAAAGGAGGCTTTGTCTGGGTTGCAGGTCGTCGGATTTTGACACATTTGGTCTAGCGTCATGGGGATACCTTCCTTGGATCGAGCTGGACTGATGAAAAGCCACAAACCAACCCTCTGGTTCTTTCTTGGGGTTTGGTTGATGTGCACTAGCTTCCTCACTAGTGCGAGAGCCCAAACCCGGGAAGTGGTAGTTTGATGGTTCAAGGTTTTGCTCGCTGGAGAGATAGAGAGAGAGAGAGGGCGTATTTGGACCAGTCGCTTTGATGGAATTTCCGTGGGACACAGCTGATGCATCGATGTCAAGACATTGGATCGAGAGTTACGAATTCCGGTCTCGACACAACGAGACTGTAAGTGATTACTGTGAAAAGGGCGCGCCCGGCTCGACACCTCCTCCCATCGCCACCGCGAATATCTCCTGACCGCAATCAACAGTTGCGGCAGACGCTCCATTTTTCGAAGCATTCATGGGTCAGGCAATTAAGCCACGGGGCACCAGCCATCCTATCAGCCATAGGCTGACCTCAGAAACGGTGTAAGCTACGAAGCATAAGCCCCATCGTTGGCGGCTTGTCATGCTCGAGCCTTGTCAAAAGGAGACTGGACACTTGTCCTTGTAATACCATGCCACTTGTGAGATAGAGTAGATGCAGCATTGCGACGTCAAGCTGGAAGGTTGAGGACGGATTTAGCCGGCGAAACAGAACGATAGGCTCAGACAGCCTTTTCAACGGCCCGCTTTCGGTGAAGCCCGAGGCGGACTCTTGAGTTCAAGAATGCAGCCCCAAAGAGAAGCCGGTGGTTCGTCAATGTGCGAAAAACGGTCGAGCAAGTTTGATGTGCCGATATTCATGACAAGCCTACCCGGAAGTCTTCTCCATGCTGGGGAATGTGACGCGCACATTGTGACGAAACGATGCAGCCGCAATCACACAAGTGCGCTAGCACAAAACATGTGTATCCAGATTCAGATAGCTGAAGTGAGCCCACGATGCTTAGCTTGTGCCCAATCTCGCGGATCTAGAGACTTCAAACTTAATCGACGTCGCCAAAGGAACGAACTGGTCAGCTACAGCAGAAGCCAAGAAGGGCTGGACCAGGTTTCCCGCTAAGCCAGAGCTAGCGCCCTTGGGCATCTCCATCATTCAAGTGCCCTGCGGAATTCGTCAGCCCTGTTCGTGACGCACCGAATAAGCAAGAAATGAGGGATGGGTTTTCTGTAAAACGTGTTCATAGAGACATGGCTTCGTAAAATGTGCCTATAGAAGCCCGCTGTCGGCCCCCAAATGTCTCGGTCGGACTAGTCGAGATGGCATTCCTGGGGGTTCCCACTGCTTCGAAAAACTCCACCTCATGCCGATTCTTACTTTGGTCTGTGATGCGAACCGTGGGTAAGGTGGTAGGGAGGAACGAGACGAACATGAGTGAGACATTGGCATGCCCCTTGTGCATTTTCACATTTGCTCTGGCGACGTTGGTACGGCGCTATGGGCGGCGAGCCTGAAAAAGCCTCGTTGGCTAGCTGAGTATCGCGCGGACGCCATTACAGATTGGTGCAATTGGGTTGATGTTGTGTCGACGGATGGAGCTTCGTTCTCGACCCCGATTTTTGAGCTTTTGGTCTGTCAGAATGCGCAACGAAATGGCCGAGAGAATAGAAGTTCCAGCATGTTAACGAAGAGTCGAGGTGATTAAATCCAATGGAAATACAATGAGAGTAGAAACGTTATGGCAAGCTCAGGGGAACGTGCCTTTTAAGCTTAAGGCTGGTTCGCGATCGGCAGGGCCCACTCTACCGTGACGTAGTGACCCACTAGCCGACCGAGTTCTCGGGTTCTGGCCACCGGCGGGAAAGCGGGAAAGTCCCGGACATGGAAGTCGCTTGCTGCACTGAGATTTTAGGGACTGAGAGAAAGAGAGATGTCTAAGCGTGAAGAGATGTCATTATTTCATTAAACTGGCCGCGTGCTGTGCAACCACTGCACATGGCCAGTGGAAACACATGCGTTGGAATGGTATCTTTACTAAATCCCCCCTAAAACTTGATTCATTTCCCGAAAAGAACTCCCTTTTGCTTCGTGCTCTGGGAGAGTTAGAGCCTCTTAACCCAGCATAGCTCTGATATTCACTTCTCCGTTGGTATTACTGCGTTCTGAGTGTTCTCATATGGAGAAACGGGGTATTCAATTGATCTTCGCTCGTTTACCTCCCGCGGTAGTCCGGCTTCCTAGCCATGTTTACTGGTGGAGGTTCGTCATCCACTGGATAGGGTAGAGGCGACGAGCCAACGGGACGGCGGCCTCCCACTACCTGGTGTTCCGGAAGTGGTGTCTTAGGAGGCAGCGGTGGTGGAATACGCTGCGGTTGCTGCGATTGCTGGACTGGACCGTTGTTGTAAGGCTGGTTTTGCCATCGCGGATGCTCATCCGGGCTCATGATAGCAATCTTATCAGCGCCTGCTGCGTAACGATACTGCGCTGGGGTGGGTGCAGTGACAACAAGTCTGTCAACTTCATCATCCTTTGCTGGGGGCAGGGGCCGTTGCTCGGGCCGCGGCGATGGCGATGGCTGCAGTCGTTCGCCGGAACTCCTTGGAGAAGGGCTCATTGGCGAAGGGATGTGCAAGTGCTCAGAACCAGATTCGTAAGACTGGCGGCTAGGCGGCGTGTTGTGTGGTGGCCAGGAGGTGGGGATCTCTGCTGGCAATTCCACCGCTAACGACATTGGCTCAGTCGTCTCCGAGTTTGACTTGACTAGTTCAGGAACTTCTGGCAGGCGGGAAAACCTGATATTCGCTTTGTGAATCTTGGCCATCTTCGCAGAGGCACCTTGAATCATCTTCTGCTCGACTTCCCGCCTCAGGTATTGCCGTGTGCTCGTGCTGATTTCGGCCAGGCGATGCCATTCGTTCATACCAAACTCGCCGACGCCAACCTCCACATTGAGACGATAGTAGTTTTCGACGTTGACGTTCCGCTTCAACAAGTGCTCTTTCCTCATTTGCTCGTGGATCGCCTCGCATCCCTCAATCTTGGAGATGAGCTTCCGGCGGGCTTCCGCAAACTCTCCCAGAAAACCTTCGTACCACATCTGTGAGTTCGCATCACTTCCTTTGGGCCGTCTGCCAGTGCCAACGCTGAGAAACACGCCGACTTCGCGACCAGGCCACTCGTTTACTACGGCTTCGTCAAGAGCCTCGGGGGAGGGGTTGAAGGTGCCGCCGCCGTCATCGTGGAATACGGACTGTCCGATTTGAATAGGCTTGAATGCGAGGCCGATCGCACAAGTCGCCCGTCCAGCCTGCCAGATCTTGCAGTCAAATTCTGGCGGGGGTTCTCTTCTCGAATCGTAGGATCGCAGTACGGCAGCGGGGCTACCCTTGCGGGAGCCTTTGTACATTGCTAAGACGACGCTGAAGTGAAGGAAATGTCAGCTTAAAGTGTGCTACTATGCAGGCATGCCAAGCAGAGGGCCGGCAGTCATTGCGGTCAAATACGTACGTTTTGGTCCTGTTCTCTCTTGCATCATAAAGTCTTGCGTTTGGATCACCGTAACGCGAGTTGAAGGCAGGTCGTGCCATCTGGGCCTGGGGGCTTCGTGCGCTGAAGCTGACAGTGCTGGCGTTGCTTGCATGTCTTCTGGGATGTGAGGTGTTATAGCCGCTGAGAGGGCTGAGTACATCGTTCTCGGTGCCGTCATTGCCCTCTTTCTGATACACTGTGTGTTCCCTCACAGCCTCCTTGATAGCCTCTTCGAGCTTGGAGGCCTTGAAGAGGGTTGAGCGGTAGGGAATGCCGGCGATGGTCTTGTCTGTCTCGAAGACCATGCGCGTCAACCTGACGTAAAGCTCCTTGCATTGCTCTAGATCTAGGCGCAGTCGACCGAGCATCAGGGCTATAAGACCGCCGGTACCGGTTCCGACGATGAGATCGAAATGATCGCAAGGCCGAGGGATTTCGTTGCGTCGCGGGGCTCTCCCCTCGATCTCGACAAAGGTGCGGTGCATGAGTTCTTGGAGAATGATAAACATGGAGTAACCACGGACTCCTCCGCCATCTGTCGCAAAGCATGTCAGTTGAGTGCATAGGCGTTTTCGGGCCAGTTTCGCAGGTCTTGCGCGCGATTTGGGTGTCGCGAAAGTGGCCGATCTGCTTCGCTTTGCTTACCTAGTGACAGGATGCGTAGGGGGGGACCCTTTGTGGTGTCCCTCCTCCTGACCCCATTGAGGTCTCGGTCCATGACGTGAGCGGGCTCCCGCAGGTCAGCCAGCTTGGTCGCGATCCACTGGGCTGCTTGGTTTTGGTGTGGGGTTGTTTTGGTTGGCGTTGAGAAATGTCTGTTGGCGGTCGCAACGTGTTTGTTTTCGCAAAGTGGGTGTTGTTTTCTGCGAGATGTAAAATTTAGGAAATTGGGAGAAGGTAGACTAGTACTGTAGGTGCAAGTGTGTAAGTAAGTAGGTGATTAGTTTAGGCAAAGCAAGGCAAGGCGGGTAAGGCAAAGTGCAGATGGTAATAATCCACTGCACACCTGCGAATACAAGTACAAGGCCTGATCACGAGTGGGAGGGTGACGCAAAGAAACGGCTTGCGCCCTGCACCATCCACTCGGATGGGGTCTTGGCCAACCCTGTCACTTGCCCACTTTGTGGAGGAGGGGCTCACCACTTGTGGTCACTCTACCGATGATTAGCAGAATGTTGTCGCATTCGCAGCTTGAGCTGGAAGATGCGCGAAAGTCTGAAGATGGTCGGTTGCACGGCCGGTAGCGATTGCGATGGCGATGGCGATGGCGATGGCGGCGGGGAGACAGAAAACCCCAGCGAGAACCTGTATTCAACCTAACAGTCCGCAACTGCGTGTGACGCCACAGTAGCTAATTTAGAAATGGCCCAGGGTATTTTAGCGACTTGAGAATGGGCACGAATGGAAGGCCGCCGTTGCTGCTAGGCCCCGGTGTCTTGGCTCCCTCCCCTTGTGGTGTCGACGATTGAGAGGCGGGAGTGAGATCAAACTAGGACAAGATCTTCTCTTTAATGAGGCGCTGAGGGGTACCTGGACCGTAGAGCTCCTACCTGGGTGCGTTTTTGCAGCACGGCGAAGGCGAGATAAGGGGAAGGTGATCTCTTTCTTCCTTTTGATTCCTGTTCGAAGCTCAAAGTTATGGCGGGAGGGCGCCGACGGGACTTGGGAGTTGAAGAAGAAGGAATCGGGAGCACCGGCAGGGAAAGTGGTAAGAAGGCAAATAATAAAAGTGGGAGATGGAAAGAGAGAGCCCAGTGGTCACTGGTGGCGGGATGGAAGGTGTAAGATACTCCTCCAATGTACGGAGTACCTGCCTTGGCACGACGGGGTGGGAAGGTCGGATGGAAGGTTTGGTCTTTCTTTTGTCTGTTTTTCTGTGCCTTTCTTTTCTTTCTGTCTTTTGCGGAGGGAGCGAACGGCCAAGCTCATCTTCTTACCACAAAAACATAAGCATCTGCTGCACTTTAGGTTAGTAGGTAAGATAAGCAAGCGCAAGTGCCCAGAGGACGACATTGCCTATTATTCACATCCCGCCTGTTGCAACTTACGAGCATCCTTTCCATCTCACACAACCGGTCTAGGCCTCCCGGAATATACCAGAGATGACATCCCAAGACGAGCCGGACAAATCAAGACTCCTGCGACAGGCAGATACACGGCTCGATAGGCTAGTAAGTTACAGCAGCACAGCATGCTCGCAGCCAGTACCTTGCCTGTCTATACTGTAGACGAAACTAATCCGCAGGGACGCAAAATGTTTCCCTCTCCACGCAGTCCCGCCTACTCGCGAACCCCGCCCAATCGCGGCCTTTGAAACCGACCGTCCGCCCACGACTTCTCCCGGCACCTGCGACTTTGGGGGCCTTCCATTAGGCCTTGAGGCCATGTTCCTTGCTGGAGGATCCCGGGGACCTGCACTAGAACCAGAACCATTCTCGAACCTCTCTTTTCGCGACGACTCCAATCGAGGCCATCAAACCTACACTGCGAGTACCCACGCAGCAGCGCCGCAGCAGTCCATGGATACGGATACTGCCTCTGCCCGGTGCCGCTATGCCGCCTGCGGCCTGCCCTGGCAGATGCCCCGCTATCTCGAGATGGTCCCTTCAAAAGAACCCAAGACCTCAAAGTCACAGGTTCCGAGCGGAGGCCGAGGCCTAGAAACACTCAACAATATGTCTACCCATGGTTTAAGATGCGGAAGTACCCCACCAGATCCTCGGCCACTTTGGGCCCCGATGACATGGCCGTGCTGCCACGGTCTTGGCTTGTTTCTGACCTCAGAGGAGCAGCAGCCAAGTCCTTCCCCGCGTCTGAGTAGGAGGTATATGCTAATTAGCCATCTTCGTATACTCACTCGAAGCCCTTTCGTTTTTGAAGCAAGTCTTTTGAGGTTCTATCGTCTGACTCAGCTGCCAAACATCCAATCTACTGCGTTTCTTACTTGCAGTCAAGCAGCAGCTGTCACGAGGACTCGCCAGCAGTATCCTAGTGCCTACGGATACTGTGTAGGTATTCCCACACTCGCTGATGATGCGGACAGGGCACCCCTTCGGATGACCACACCCATACGTCAGCAGCGCCATCAGCTTTCAGCTTTGCATGTGCCGCCTGGCCGCGCTAGCTCCCACCTCGAGCGTTGAGAAAACCCACCGGCCCAAGGCCTTGATTGGTCATGGTGTTTTCTTCTTACCGAACTAGAAGCTTGAAGCCTCTTTCCCGCGTGGCTGTGCGAGGCTTGGACAACTTCTCAACTCTCTCACTCGTCAATCTTCTCTTCTGGGCTTTCGAACTTCACTGTTCAGAGCCTTTGTCGCCACTTGGAAGCGCTCGCGTGACAAAATACGGTTGTCAATTCCTAGAACGGTCCTGGATAGTGCTTCTTGGCGATAGAATCCCAAACCGCTCATTTGCTGCCTGTAGTGCACAGAGGAGAGGCTTCACCAGCCCGATGGGAAAGTTGGTCAATACCTTTTCGAAGGCCCGTTCATGCCCAACTCCAAGAGTCCCAAGGACCCGTGGACTTGTTAGGTCCATCCCAGGCGGCCCGCACACCGAATGCCGTGATGCGACTCATCCTTGACCGGGCCCTCCGCGCCGCACCAAGGGTTCGTTTTCTCCTCTCGTCACTTGTGTCCGCCACCGTGGAATATCCCAGACGCGGACTCTTGCTTTGGTCATCATGCTCAAGAAGATGGTCCTCTCTATCCGACTTGGCAATGGGAGATGCGGACCCACGGCGACTCTTCCACTTCAACTAAATGACGGGCGTCTTCCGTGTCTCCAAGCTCCTTCCTTGGGGCAATGTTGTCCACCGATTGTCAATTGCAACCCAGGTACAGGCATGCCAGCGGCCAAGTCAAGGTGACGCAGAAGGCCTCACCATTCCTTGAGGTTTCGGGACCGGCATGCTGTTCATCGCATTCGGCGTTCTCAACCAGCAAGGAAGAAATGGCTGGGAGAACCCGGAGAAGACGGATCGACAAACACCGGCTGCCTCCTTGTCCGGGTCCACTTATCGGCTCGGGGCAAGCCGCGCCCGGAGCTCCCACAGCTATCGACCCCAGCATTGTTTCCACGCACCCAGGTCGGCAGCGAAGTGAACAGGCGGATGCATGTTGGAGAGGAATTGTATCTCCGACGGATCACCTAGCCGCGAACATGTTCCCTATCGAGTTTGTAGCCAATGCCATACCCGAACTGCACCGGGCCTGCTTCATCTTTGAAAACGATCTCTCATGCCTGGAACAAACACACTGATATTTGACTGGGGTGACGAGCCTGGCAAGTTACAATTGCGTTATGTTAGAAGGGCACGTTTAACTTACGTCAATTCGTCCGAGCCTTGCCGCCGCCATCGCGATGGTCTCATGCGCAGATGATGAGACGAATCCTATTTTCACCGTGCCTCTGCGACTTCTTTACGCTACCGGCATTGGGTGATGGCCTGGACTTGGCTATAAGCGCGTATCTTAACTGCATGATCCCGCACATCTACGAGCTTCCAGCCTCCCACAGCTATACTCCCCGTTACCAGGAAGGACCCTCCATTCAAACCATCAGCGCCGCCTACTGAGACCTAGCATACATTTGATGACAAACGTCCAAGCTGCTGGTGCTTTTTGGTACAGAGCTGGCAGTGTCGAAGCGCGGCCATGATGGAGGTGATGAAGTGGTTAAGACCATGGGGTGTAGAGTATATATATATATATATACCTTAGACTGAGCACTTAGACGCGGAGAGATGTGTTACACGACGCGGAGGCGAACGATGAGGCCCAATAGCGCAACGCGTGGGTTGGTAGGTGTAGGTGACGGAGCAAAACAGCCGATAGGAGGGCGGATGCACTGGAAGCTGCTGGGACTCGATCGTGCAAGCTCAATTGGCCAGCAGCAAAAGGGGATGGTGTGAGGAGAGGTGAAAGTGTCGGATGCGGTGGGACTAGAGGCCTGCAGCCATGCCTTTCCGACGCGGGTAGAAAGTGTAAGTTGGAAACCAACCAAGCAGAAGCAGTTCCGTCTTTCGCCATTGTTATGCTACCATGCTGCCACACTGCCAGTCTGTCGGTCAATCCAAGCCTAGACTTGACAGATTCTCTGGCTGACGGGCCTCGCGGCGCTATTCGCCGGTTGACCGTCAGACTATACATTAGCCGACCTGACTGGGCTGCCACGCCTCGTGTGTGGCGGCGGTAGCACCGATTGGTATTGTGCTGCAGTGTCGACAAGACACAGACTGACAGACAGACTTGGATGGGCATGAATCCAATGATGATGAAGGATGGGATGTGTGACGGATGACAGGTGGCAGGTGCTGCGGCCAGGCCAGCTCAGGTCCATAAACACAACCGACGTCAAAAGTCAATTCTAATTCTCGAGTGTATCCGTGCTAAACGCCACATCTCTTTTACCTGGCTTCTTGACCTTGAGAGCACACAAGCACCAAGTTCAGAGTGACCTTGAGAACTGGGGGGGATGGAGTGAGTGAGTGAGTGACAGACAGACTGAATGAGATGTGAGGGAACGGACTGGCGTGGCCTTGGACGTCCGAGGCATGCCCAACGGAGCTGCCTTGCAGCACAAGGTTGTACAGGTGGCACCAGTAAATGGCAGTGATTCAGGCAGGGTGCATGAGAGACCAGTTATCAGGTCTTTTTGGACGCCTAGCAGCACGGCAAAGGCGTGAGGAGGGAGGGGCGGTTGAGGCAGCGGCGGCGGCGGAATGAGGGGCACACACACACTAAGTACGAGGTTCACACCGGGCAGACACCACACACTCACACCTCACACATGCGAGGTAGTATACTCAGCCCAGTCAATCTGCATTAGTTGTAAGGTAAGGTAGGTTGCCCAAGGAAATGGAGGGCGAGTGACGGGGATGTTTTGATGTCTGCGCGAGGTGAGAAAAGTGGCCGCCGTCGGAATTTCCCTTTGGTTTGGAGAATAGGCAGGATTACCAGGTTGAATTGAGCCGAGATTGGGCAAGACAGAGCAGGATTCAGCCAGAAGAAAAAGACAACGAAGCAATTGTAAGCAGGGAGAAGGAAGCGCTTCATGACATGATGGGAATGAAGGTAAGTCACCGCCGGCGCAAGGTGAAGAGAACCTTAGGAAGGAAGCTCCAGGTGCTCCACTCTCACATCTGCCCGCCTTGCTGCACGGACCATTAGAGAGTACCTGGTGAGCTTTGATTGGCCCGTTGCAGAAGAGGCAGGATCGGCCCAGAGCCTTTCCACCTCTTTCCTGCCTTTCTCCCTCAACGAGGCTGTACGTAGACGTCCTCGGTACCTCTTCTGACCTCCCCCCCCCCAAATTATCACTGCCCATGACATTTCAGCCATCGCCCAATTCCTCCAGTGCCTGATCTCCAAAACTTCCCCCCTCCATTGAGCGCCTCCATGATCATAACGCATCTCAATCCCAACCCGCGATTGTACAAATTGTCTCCCCATTGCCATCTGTAGATGGAACAACCCCAGCCATCCAAGAAGCGGCGGCTTATGCCAAAGGAGTCGCCGTCAAATCACACCACACAGCCGGCTCCTTTTCCCCATGAACCGGTGAGAATTCCATTCTGCGCTCTCCCGTAGATTCATTGAGCTGCTGGAATTAACCGTCTTTTGAACCATCCAGCCTCAGCAGCATCCAGCCCCGGAGGCCCCTCCAGCCGAACGCCATGACTTCGAATCCTTCGCGAGGCATCTTCAAGATGCTGCCATGCTGATCCAGCGCCAAACCGAGCGCGCACCCTACGATAGCGTTTCTGTGCTTCTACTGCGCTGGGAGGAAGATACCTCGGCTGAGGCCGATCTGACGGCCTTGGAGAACATACTACGAGACCGATACAACTACCAGACGAATCGATGGGCCATCCCAACCGTACCCAATCCTAGCATCAAGCTTGGGGTCCAGATGGCCTCCTTTCTCGAACATGCCCGACCAAATCACTTGCTGATCATCTACTACGCCGGCTATGCATATTCTGGGTTGGACAATCAGCTCTACTGGGCTTGGTGAGTCGAGAATCTACTGCGAAACACGTCTCCGCACCTTTCTGACCGCCCTTCCACAGCAATACTCGAGAAGATGCCGCAAAGCTCAAGTGGGACGGCGTACGCTGTCTGTTTGAAGATGCCCAGTCCGATATTCTGTTGTTGCTCGACGCCTGCTCCGTTCGTGATATACCCGTTTCTGGGAGCCATGGTATCAAGCAAGCCATTGCAGCTGGCGGTCCCGAGCAGAACCCCAGAGAGGCTGCGGGCAAATCCTTCACATATCACTTGATTGAAGCTTTGCATAAGCTGAGCATTGCAGGCAGACCGTTCAGCGTACCAAGACTACACGAGGAGATTGTACAGCTGAGGCAGCAGGAAAACGCAACAGCAGCTAAACTCACAAACGGTGCCAGCAAAACTCCGCCACCGTCGCCCCAACTTCCCATCTGCTTCACTCTCACACCCGGGAAAGGTCAAAGTTTGAGCTTGGCTCCCTTGCCTGCTCGGCCGGGCCAACAGCAATCGCCGCGCAATGGTCCTGCTGATGGGGAACCACTCTCGAGGGCTGTGCGCGAAGACCAGCTCATTGACCCCGAGTCTGTTGCTGACCTACGGTTCGATGAGCCACGAGTACTTGTGTGTACGACATTTGTTGGAGACGCTAGTCCAGACATGTCTTTCTTCAATGGCTGGCTTCACAACACGCCGCCCCTGGCTGCCAAGATTGAGGTCGAGGGAATGTTCCTCGGTCCACCCACCATGCTTCTGATATCAATGCCCCATTCAATATGGAATGTCGTACAGCATGATAAGGTCTGCTGTTTCCTGGGGTATATCACATCGCATAACATGATTCACCTGTACCAGAAGCTCAAGGGCTCTGCAGGAATCCCCAAAGCCACAGCAAAGGAGGTCGAAGACGGGCGCATCTTGTTGGAAGCGCGAGAGCTGGCAGCAAGCACGCCAGCAATGCACCAGCGCTCATTGGATAGCAAAGACGCATCTTTCCATGAGGCGGCAAACCGCGTAGAAACCACACCGTCCAGCGTGCCATTTGCAGCGGCAGCGGCTGCCGCTGCAGTCGTTGAAGGCAAAGATGATGTGGAGGATTCGGCAGAGATGCAGGAAGCGGCAGAGCAGCTGAAAGCTTTAAGCCATGTTCGCCACTTGAGCGATGAGGCACCGCCGGCCGTAGAGCGGCAACGTACGACTCTACCAGATGGAGCGATGCCTGCCAACCATGAGGACACGGGGTCTTCCCACGACGCGAATGATTCTGGTGCAGATGATACGATGCACTCAATTGATATGAGCACACCCAATGCGAAGGCTAAGCATCGACGATCCTTGCAGAAAGCGACGCCGAAGCAAGAGACGAGGTGCACATTGTGTACACATGCTCCCTTTAAGGATTCATCGTCACTTCGCAAACACATTGCGGCTGCACATACGAGGCCGTTCCCTTGTGCCTTCTCGTTCGCAGGCTGTACGAGTACCTTTGGTTCGAAGAACGAGTGGAAGCGTCACATTGCTTCCCAACATCTCTGCTTGCAATACTATCGGTGCTCGTCTTGCCCGCAGAGCACCGTTGAGGGCAAGGGGAACGAGTTCAACCGGAAAGATCTTTTCACGCAGCATCTTCGCCGCATGCATGCGCCTTTCGCGATCAAGAAGGCCATTGCCAAAGGCGATAGCAAGCTGCAAGTTGAGTGGGAAGGCCACGTCAAGGAAATGCAGACCACTTGCCTCGTCACACGCCGGTCACCGCCTCAGAGGTCGGCATGTCCCAAGTCAGACTGCCAAGTCGTCTTCGAAGGGCCTGGTTCTTGGGACGAATGGACTGAACACGTTGGCAGGCATATGGAGAAGGGTGAAGGTCAGCGACTCGGTGTTGATCGGCTGCTGGCAAAGTGGGCTTTTGAAGAAGGTATCATCGAGCGAAAAGACGACGGCGAGTACCGTCTTTGTGCCGGAAACGGCCCCGGCAACGGTGGTGGCCCCATCGGCGGAGAGTCAAAAGACTCGATATCGGTGGCATACCCTGAACCAAAATTGGATGTCGAAGAAACAGTCGAGACCAAGGACACTGCCGAGGACAAGATGGAAGTGGATGGCTAGCGTGTGAAACCGGAAACTGGTGTGGGCGTTGCGGACTAATTTATTCGACCTTATATACTACGGCGTCATGAAGGATTGGAAGGAGTTTATCGGGTACGACTGACGAGACACATGAACGATTCTTCATTCTCTTCGATTATATTTCGCCTCTTCCGGGCTCAGAGCTCGCCTGCTTAGCGATGATGGGGCAGCCAGTCTGGTTGGCTTCGTTTGCAAGCATCAAGCATGGGAGAAGAATAGGGAATCAAGATAACAAAAGGGCAGACAAGATCTTAGCCAAGACAAAAGAAACCATCTTTGAAGATCCATGCACCGTGCCTGTACGATCCCCCGGTCCCCGTTTTCTCTACAACCGTGTCAGTCCTGTGCTGTTCGTCTGATCTTCTTCCGCCCAGCTTTGTAGAGCGGGCCCCAAGAGCTTGGCCCAAGGGGCAAGGGGGGCCCCGGGGACAGACTCGCACTCGTCCACGATGATCCGTCCGCGTGGTGTTGTCGCATATCACCATACCAAGCTTTTGAGAGCCTCCCCGGAGCGGGCCCGGCACTTGCCCGGTAGTCGAAGCCCCCCCGGTGATTCACTTGAACTTGTTTCCTGTAGATCCGCCGATGCCCGATGCGCAGCGGCGCGCCTGGTTTTGACGTTGCAGCCAAAATGCGGGGAAAACTAGCTTGCCCCTGGCCCTTGAATCGTCTTACTTACCGGTGTCCCTACGTAATATTTCGCCAGGCACCGGTCGAGCACGGAGGCTCCCAAAGCAGATGGCAATGGTTGAGCACATGACAATGATATTGGTTTAGTGACATGAACCAACCACCTTGCCTCCTTCCCTCCTCTCTCCCTCTCTCGTTCCGAAATGGGGGCTTTGAAATTTGAAGCGTTGAGTGACGATTGGAGGGATTTGTTAATTTTCCGGCCGAGTTAGCCGTTTCTAGTAATCGTTCACTTTATCGTATTGGCGGGCATGGAGAAACGGGGGACCGGGGACACGAGGAAGGGGGACTAGGCCGTAGTAGGCTGGAGGAAAGCTTCTTTTGAGATGCGCTCGAATACAACGGTATCTGATTGACATGGGGGTCCCGGAGCCGGCGGGGGGGCAGGTAGGAGGAGCCTAGGAGGAGAGAAGGTGGGTTGTAGTTACTATGGATAATTGGGAAATGGACGAACCGCGGTATGATAGTTTCCACGGAGGATGGCTAGTTGATTGATTGTGTGCACCCGGGGGAACGGACGGTGTGTACGGAGTAGAGGATAAGGGTAAAGTATATGAAGCCCGGGGGAGGGCACACGATTTCGAGTAGTCGGTTGTTGAATCTTCAACCCATTGCAGTGGTGTACACACATACACACACTTTGGCTTGACGGGCACCGAGTCTTCTTTCACGATGCGTCTGTTCAACGGCCTCGCCTCCCTGCTCGCGGGTGCTGGTCTCGCGCAGGCTACGCTCCAAATCATCTCCGGCGGAACATGGTCAGCGGTAAGAAAACGAACCCAACCCCCCCACCTCCCCCCCTTCCCGCGGCATTCTGTTCCTCAGCTCCAAGTTTCACAGAACGGGTGCCCAAAAAGGAAAAAAATCACCAGCTAACTCGTAATGGTGAAACGAAATGACAGATCAACACAGGCCGCCACATCCAAGCCCACGGCGCAGGCGTGACAAAAGTAGGCTCAACATACTACCTCATAGGCGAAGACAAGACCGAAGGGTCAGCCTTTCAAAACATCAACTGCTACTCGTCCACCAACCTCGTCGAGTGGACCTACGTCGGCGCTCTGCTCTCGCGCACCACGGCGGCGGGCGACCTGGGCCCGTCCCGGGTCGTGGAGCGTCCAAAGGTGATTTATAATAGTTCGACCAAGAAGTATGTCATGTACATGCACATTGACAGCAGCAACTACGGCGAGGCCAAGGTCGGCGTCGCGACGAGCGATACGGTGTGCGGCAAGTATACGTATCTCAGCAGCTGGCAGCCCTTGGGGTTCCAGAGTCGTGATATCGGGTTGTTTCAAGATGATGATGGGTCTGCATATTTGTTGACGGAGGATGTAAGTTTCTTCGTCCCCTGTGCCCATCTCGACGAGGAGTGTGTGTGTGAAAGACGAGCTGGATACTAACAGAATAAAAACTTCCAGCGACCCAATGGTCTCCGAATCGATGCTCTGAGCTCGGATTACCTCAACGTCACGCGCAACGTCTATCTCTGGGCCGAAAACATCGAGGCCCCCGCCATCTGGAAGAAGAACGGATACTACTTCATGTTCGGAAGCAGGCTCACCGGCTGGGACCCGAACGACAACGTACGCGTCTCTCTTGCTCTCTACAAAATCCTTACTACTTTCTTCATCCGCCCGTCTCCACGTTCAGCAAGACTAACATGACAAACAAAGGTATACTCCTACGCAACCTCCCTCGCAGGCCCCTGGTCCTCCTGGGCTACCTTCGCCACCGTCGGCTCAAAGACGTACACTAGCCAAACAACCTACATCCTGCCCCTGGGCGACACGGCAATCTACATGGGCGACCGCTGGGTCAGCATGAACCTCATGCGAAGCACCTACGTCTGGCTGCCCCTCGCCATCTCGGGAACCACAATCACCCTCGCCGACCGCGTCAACTGGGTCCCCAACGTCGCCGCGGGCACCTTTGCCGCGGGACCCAGCGAGACCTCGTACGAGGGCGAGACGGCGACGCTCGCGGGCGGCGCAAAGAGCGTTGCGTGTACGGGATGCAGCGGCTCCGCGGCTGCCGGGTACGTCGGCGGATCGGCGGGAGGGAGCGTGACCTTTTCCGGTGTGAGTGTTACGGCGTCCGGGAAGACGACGGTGCGGGTGAAGCATCTGAACGGTGATACGAGCCAGCGGTGGGGCACTGTGACGTGCAACGGTGTCTCGCAGACTGTTGGCTTCTTGCCGACTGCAGATGGGAATACGCCGGGTAGCAGCTCCGTGTTCTGTAGCCTCACGGCTGGATCTGCAAACACCATCAAGATTGCCAGCTCGGATTCGTCGTGGGTTGCTGACATTGACCGTATATTCGTGCCGGTTAACTAAGCAGAGTGTCGCGCAAGTCAAGAAGGTGGTGGAAGGTTTCACGAGGAGAGTGTAGGCAAGTGAAGTAAATGATATTCACACAATAAGTATATATATATGAAGAAAAGTGAAGTCACCACGCTGCGTCCGAGTGATCCATATTAGTTGAGCTCGATCACGAACGGTCCAGTCAAGGGATACTCGACAGCAACCGTCTTAACGGTCTCCTGTCTCTTCGCAGTCTTGCCTCCGCTGAGAAGCGTAACCTTGGATACCTTGAGCGGCGTCGAGTACCCGAACTCACCATCCACGGAAACCTTGCCGTCCTTGTAATCAAAGATGACGAGCGTGACACCCGCCTGTTCCTCGCTAACACCATCGTCAAGATACAGCTGACCCTTTGCAGTGCCATCCCTGCCAGCCGCGATCAAGAGCTCAAAGTTCTCCTCGCGCAGCTGCTTCGTCGTCATGGTGCTGTTCGCACGCAGAGGCAACACGGTGCCGCCGCGGATGAAGAGCGGGATCGTGGTGTAGTCCTTATCTGTCAGAGAAATTGTGGCACCCGTACCCTGGATAGCCTCGTGGGTGTACCAGTCGTAAAAGACGTCGTCTGGGAGATAGACATCAACTGAAGTCGAGTTCTCTTCCGTCACGGGCGCCACGAGAACGGCGTCACCGTAGAAGTACTGAAGATCCAGACCGAACGTCTTCTCGTCCTCTGGGTAAAGGTAGAAAAGCGGGTTGATGAGCGGAGTACCGTCCTTGGTCTGCTGATACAGGGCCGTGTAGATGTAGTCAAGCAGGCGGTACCGGATGGCAATGGCCTTGCGAGCGCTGTCGGCCACCGTATCCCAGCGGTAAAACTCCTGCGAGATGCTATCGATGGAGTTGTGATTACGATAGAACGACGAGAAGGCGGCGAGGGCGGCCCAGCGCGCGCAGAGCTGCTCGTTGGTGTTGTCGCCGAAGCCGCAAGCATCGGAGCCGACCATGGGCACCTGGTAGAGGGCAGCAAACTGCATCAGCTGGGAGATGGAAACGCGATACTGTTGCCAGTTGGAAAGGTTGTCGCCGAGCCAGTGGCCTACGTGCTTTCCGACGCCGGCAAATGTGGAGCGCGTGATGATGAGGGGACGAAGACCTGGGCGGCGTGCTTCCATGGCAACTCGGGAGGCTGAGGACATCATGGAGCCGTAAAGGTTATGAGTATCGTACATGGCGAGGCCGTTTTGGTGGATCACGTCCGTGTTCACAGTCTTGTTGGAGATACCGCCACGGGCTGCGTTTGACCCGGTGTCCCAGGCGGCTTTGTTGTGGATGGCGTACTTGGGGAAGAGAAGATCACGGTCGGGCAAGCCCTTCTGATCACCCGATGATTGTCTCTCCGCGAGGATCAAGTTGTCAAACGTCTGTCTGGCGGACACCATCCTAGGCGACATCTGCTTCCGGACGAGAACATCAGATCGCTTGGTCTGGTTGTTACCGCAGTCGGTTCCAGGAGGTTGGAAATCGCAAGGCCAACCAGGAAGAGGTCTGGGGTTCTCGCGGACGGCTGGTGGCTCGGGAGGGAATCCAACAGCGGAACCGTAAGGATCATCGCACGGGAAGTAGCAGGGGAAGTTTGATGGCTCGTTCATGTCGATCCAGAGAGCGTCAATGTCGACTCCCTTGTCGGCCGAAAAGAATTGAGCAAACTCGTTGTTCCAGTAGGAAGTAATATTCTCTGCGAAGAAATCGGGGAAAACAGTGACACCGGGCCAGACGACGCCGATCCAGACCGAACCGTTGCTACGAAGGAGCCAAATGTTGTCGTCGATGCCGCGTTGCAGAGTGGGTGATTCAACGTAGGCCACTGCAGGGTCTACCATGACGATATAGTGCTGGTCATTTTCGTGAAGCTTGTCGACGAGTTGGCGAACCTTGGCCAAGGGGTAACGCTCAGGGTCGAGAGAGAAGACTCTGCGGTTTGTTAGTCTATGTCCAGGAGTAGGTGGCAGGTTAGTTATTGCTTACCTTCGTCTGTCCATGTAATCAATGTCAGTCCACATGGTCTCGAGAGGAATCTCGGCGATGCTGTAATTGTAGACCACCTCAGCAACGTCAAAGACATCACGGTATCCGTAACGACATTGATGGAAACCCAGGCCCCAGTATGGCATCATGGCTGGCAGGCCGGTGATCTGAGCATATTGCTGCGCCACCTCAATGGGAGAAGGGCCGGAAACGAAGTAGAAGTCGAGGACTCCGCCGAGGGTGTTGTACTGGAGATATTGCCCAGACTCCTCTGTCTTGTTGATGAAGACATCCATGCCGTTGGAGTTCAGGAAGAAGACTCCGTGTGTGCCATTCTTGCGGTGCTCATAGTAGACGGGGTGGTTGCCATACAGATTAGCACCAGAGGGAATGCCGTACGAATCCTGAGACCACAACGTGCGGATGTAGTCAGTCGTATTCAGACGGAAGGGGTCCGAATGCTCGCCCAGACCGTACAGGTTGGGGTTATCGGGCAGCTTGGTCCGGAGGCGGAGATACTGGCTTTCGAAGACGATGTTGGCTCCAGAAGTGTCGAAGAGAACCTCGCCCGTATCTAAACGGCTCACGCTGAAGGAGAAGGGATTCTCGGTGTAGTTGAATTGTAGCTTTGACTCTGCAATGGTCAAGCTGGAGGCTTCGGGGCGGGGGAACACAGAATTGGGGATCTGGTAGACCTGGTTCGCGGCATCCTGGATCTTGACGTGGAGACGGGTATCTGCAGTATGTCTGAGCATCGGTTTGCAAGGCACAGGGTTGTCATGGAATGGCCAGAAGGAATTGGGGAACTCACCAGTCTGGTATTCGACAGTCAGAGTCAAGTCTGTCAGATCGGCCCCGTATGCATTGCATGCTTCTCCGGCCAGCGACAGGTCCGCCGTCAATCCAGTCGAGGAAAGCTGAACGTTAGACGCCTTGTAGCCCGGGCATGCCGAAAGCGCGTCGTCACTGGGGTAGTCTCTGCCGATCACAGCAGCTGAAGCTACCGCGCTGAGTAGTCCGAGGACAGAAAGCTTTCTCGCCATGTTGACAAGCTTGGCAGAGTATGGACAAACAGGGCAAGAGAAGCTTCGACGACAGCCCACGACATGGCCCAGTGGAGGACTTTATACTCGGTGTCGCTTTGCAGATCAAAGGACCTTAATGCATCGTTACATTGGCTCAAAGTGTTAGTTGGGATATGAGACCCCGCTGGAAGGCGGCGACGAACGTTTCCTGCTCACCAACCGTTCATCCCGAAAGCTCCCAGGTCTCCCCATTACCTAATTGGGCTTTCACGCATCTTTTTTTTAGGCAACTTTTGCGGATGGCCCGTGATAGGTGCAGGGCCACTGGGCCAGAGCATGAACGTCATCCAGTCTTTCATCTGCTGTGTCCGGAGCTCCCTGGGGGGGGTGCCTGGTCCATGTCGTATTCTCCTGGCGCGTAGCTCGCCAAGGTTCAGGACCGCTCATTTGCGGCTAGAAGTCTATTTGATTGAATGGCGCGAGCGAGTAATGGAGCGAGGTAAGGCCGTGTCGACCAGTCTGAACAGCTGAACAAAAAAGAACAAGGCAGGAAATATGCGGTACGGAAGGTCATGCTGTTCATTTTTCGTCCTTGAGCTCGACTTCCCCGCAGTCTACCGGCTCTTCAGTTGGAGGCTACGGGACTTTGGTGTGGGTTGATGATGTGCATCTGCGCCGACTGCAGCGGGGGACAAGACCGAGATGGAGAAAACGCATCATGCTAGAGCGGCGCTAGTGTAAGCTTGCACAGCTATGTATGTGCATGGATGAGCTGTCGTTGGTGGTGTCAAGGGGATGGAGGGGGGGTTGAAACGAGACTATGAAGGCGAGAGAACTGATCCAATCTTTTCTATTCATGTTTCGTTTGTTTTTCTTACAGTGGCTTACTGGCTTTCTGGCATGGGATAGGACGGGGCGGATGGGGTGTCCAACGGCCCGAATGGTGGCTTGACCGGATGGCGGGGAAGCTGGAGGCCCCGCATCACCCCGCACCCGCTAAATACCCGGTGCCCCTCCCCCCCCGGTAAACTTGGTCCGGCGGCGGAGTCTCCGCAAGCTCACCCTCTGATATCTCTGCTTCTTGGACCCTTTCCTGTCGCTCTCCGCAAGCTTCTCTCTGGCGTGGCTTCACCTGCTTACTTCAACCTTGCTTTCCCCCAGATTCCAAACTTGGAGCTAGCAGCACTCAAGACTGCAATCGGCCGAGATAAGCATGGCCTCGGCCATATTATCGGGAGGATCTGATGTGCCAAGCAAACGTAACTCCGATGGGTTAGGATGAAGAAGTAACCCGGAGTGGAATGACAATCGCTTTTCATAGCGTATTTCAACTACTTCCCTTTGGTCTCAACGTTGGGTAACTTCATTATGCGTTACTGGAGACATCTGGCTCCCATCTTCTTTCTCTGACTGCTTTCACCGGAAACATACCTAGTTACCTTGGGATGAGGATTCCTATGAGATATAGCATTAGAAACTGAAGAATACCAGCTGCCTGCCATAACTTGTCAAAAAAAGACACATATCGAGTAACTATTCAGCGCTTTGTTAGTTCAAGTCGAGTGTGTTCTTCATAGACACTATTCTCCATGTTACATCATACATCTACGCTTAGGTATCTATCTAAGAAACATCTACTAACACCCACAAAGAAATCACTCCATTGACATGGAGACTAGCATGAAATGTCAGACACAGTGCTTAGGATTCTCTTGTCTCTGCCCATCAAAGTCGCCATCACTGTCTTACAGAGCTGTCTCCTGGCAAGGCTGATCGTGATTATGTGTGCCTTGAAGCAGCCCTGGAACGTTCTTCTGATCCACCAATCTGCGAGGTGGATGTCTGAACTTCCTTAACCTGTATGCTTAGCTTGATGTATTTGACTTCTTCGGACAAGACACCTCAGTCATATTGTAAATTCTCGTGACCAACTCAAACATAATAGCCCAGTCTACAGAACACTGTGACCATCGACTGTGGCCCTGACTTTGTCGTATTGTATCGGGCAGTTCTTCCAAGATCGTCTTTCCCATTCAAAGAAAATGTTGAGGTTCATGTGCTACGGTAACATGGCTTTTACCCGACGCAGCGAGAAAGCCTGGATCGACTAATGCCTCCTACCTCTCCACGGTAGCTAGGCTCCACTGAAAGATTTCTCGCTTCCATAGAGACGAATAGTATCAAACCCCCCTGAGGCATATCTAAAGCTCCCAGACTGGGCTTCACGAAGATAGCACCCGCCTCTAAAAAGACGAACAATCACATATCTTCCTGGAGGACATCGGACTGGGGCCCCACGATGAGAACACCCGCTTCCATGGAGGCGAACAATAACAAGTCTGCCCGAGGCGAGTCCAACCCTCTCTCATGAGGGAGCACCCGCCTCAATAGGAACAAACAGTAACAAATCTTCCTGGGGCATCTCTAACTTGGCCCCACGATGAGGGCACCATCTTCCACAAAGGTGAACAATAGCAACCTTTCTGGAGCATACCCAACCCTCTCTTTCCCTTCTTCCTCACCTCAAAGAAGCTGGGTCAAAACATCAACAACTTCCGCTGTCAAAGGAAATCCATCCTTCGAGTAAGTTTGAGATACATCTTTCCCCATCATCAGGCCTTTACCATTCTGATGATATTCTGACGATACGTTCTCGAGCAGCAGACCTTCGACTGGCAAATCCTCGAGTCTCCTCGACTGTTGGTGCCGGATCGCGAGTTCACCAGACCTGGATTCCCCTCTAGCAAACGACTCCCTTCGCGTTTAGCTAGGTATCATCGTCAATCATCAGTCACTTTGCTTGTTCTTTTTTTCTTCCTTGCCCCCTTACCTTGGAGTCGAACGCGATTCTCAGCAACGCTCTGATTGAGAATATATTTTTCGACCGAAGCCCCTTATCAAGTGGTTTGGCTTTCATCGACAGATCCTCAACCTATTCTCATCTGAGCTCATCTTCGGTTTACCGAACCTCCTGACTTCGAAGATCAATCAGGCTGAAAATTCTAGTCTGTAATTTTCAGTTCGATTTACCTTTTACTTCTAGCTGACTGTTGTCTAGCTAGAGCCTCATTCATAAATTCAAGCTCGACCACGGAGCTCCCAAAGCACAATAAAGGGCAAAAATGGCGTCTCGTGGCATTGATGAGAACGAGGGTCCCGACAATGTTCGCGGCACTATTTCGCCTGCGACTGATCATATGGCCCAGGACCCTGTCGGTGACTCTGGCCCTGACTTTGATGAGCTTCCCGAGTTGCCTAAAGTTACTGAAGCGGACCCCTTTGGCTTTGACTCCGACACGGACGAGCTCCACGAGTTGCCCGAAATTACCGACGCGGACCCCTTTGTCTTCGACTCTGACGAGAGCGAGCTGAGCGAGTTGCCTAAAGATACTGAAGAGGACCTCTTTGGCCGCCCAGAGGACGATGCCGAAGACCATCCCCCCCGCGAGTACAACGAGCCTCTGCCCGCCCGCTTGGCTCGCGAGCACGACCGTTATCGTACTAGAATCAACATGGCCCACGTTCCTGATGACGACGTTAGTATGACCTCGGTCTACGGCTTTGATGGCGCTTACGACTTCGAGCCTTCCGGCAGCTTTCAAGACCCGGCTGCCATCCCGACTAAGCCTAATCACGCTGTCGAGACTCCGCGGACGGTCAAGGCTCTCCGTGTCTCTGACGGCGTTCATGATGGAAAGGGCACTGGTGCGAAGAAGTCAGGCTCCGGTGTTGCCAAGGTTCTGAATTTCGATCCCAGCCCCAAGCACTACTTGGGTCTCGGCAACAAGATGAAGGCTACCGCCAGCCCTGAGGCCGACTCTGCTATGGCTATCGACAAGCCCGACACCGAGCGCGGCCCCTCGACTCCTCCTCCTGGCTTCCGCTATGAGGAGGGCCACGGCATCCAGACTCCTGGTCGCCCTCGCAGCGTCAAGACAGCTCCCACGGTCATGTTTGCCGACACCGACATCGAGGAAGACAACTCGCCCTCCAATCGTCGTCAGATGAACCGTGTCCGTACCGCGTCGGCGTCAAAGTCGGTCTCGCTTGAGCGTCCCTCGGTCCAGCCCGCCGGCCCTCGACCCTTTGGCCCTGAGCCCGAATATTATGAGCCCATCAGCACTGGTGTTCCGGCTACCCCGACCAAAGCCAACGGCAAGCGAAGCCGCGGTCACTTCGACAAGACCCTTACACTCGCTGGCAAGGATGTTGCAAACATGAAGGATATCATGGTCAACTTCGCTCTTGCGACTGACGAGAATGTTGACGATACGGCCAACGGGGATGGCGAAGATGGCGACGTCACGCCCAAGGCCTCAATCCTCAATAGCCACATGGACATTGACGAGAACTAGTCTTGGTACCGAATGGCTGCAAAGGAAGGGTGGTCTTTAGTTGTCTACTGATTGAAGGTGGTTCTTTCTTGCTTTTCTTTCGCACTTGGTCACCGTGTTTCTTGAGCTGTTATTCAGGGAAGGAAAGACTGGATGCGAGGAAGGATCGGGGGGCGGCTGGTCGTCAGTTTGTTGATAGCCATTTTGTGCATAACTCGCCCAAGATAGTATCGCTTACGTTAGCGCCTCAATCCTCAGTTAACTTGAACACTTGATCCGCTTAAGTCAATATCACATCCACCAAGGGCGTCTCGCAGCAATCACACCCCCTTCTGCCCCCTTCCACCCTCTCTTACCACTCCAAACCCAAAACGGTACGGAGAACAGATACATCCCACGAAGGAGGCCCGTCGCACCCGCACCCAGACACACGCGCGCCAGATAAGCTCCACCCCTCAGAAAGTGTCTTGTCAATCAAGGTCGCCTTTTTCCTTGTGGCAGCGGCGCCGGCGCTGTCACCCCGTCTCCGGCTCACCTCCGGGTAAAACACAGAAGCGAGCACGAGAGCAGAGCACCATCTCACTCACGACAGCTGCCCGCCAGTTGTGCAACCCAACCCACACTCCCCCCCTCCTCGCAAGCGGGCAGAAACACCAAGGGCCATGAACTTTCCCGCTTCCACCTCTAACGACTTCGCCTTCAACGCCATCCTCAGCTCCAACAACCAGTCGCAACACCAGTCCCAGCAGCAGCAGGTCCAATTCTCCTCCCGCCAGCTCCAGCTGCAGCAACAGCAACAACAGCGTCACCATCAGCAGCAGCTGCAACAGCAACAACTGCAACAGCATCAACAGCAGCTACAGCTACAACACGCCCTCCAGCCGCCGCAACCTCCTTCGCCTGCGTCGTCCGCCAACGCGCAATCCCTCTCCGCCGCCCAGCAAGCCCTCGCCCACGCGCAGTACCAGCAGTTCGTTCTCATGAACGGAATGAACGGCGGCAATATGCCCAACGGCATGGGCGGCATGCCCACCCCGGCCGGCCAGCAGGCCGAGCTCAACTACATCTATGGCATGGTCGAGGAGCTTAGCAAGCAGCTTACGGAGAACCGTCGCGTCACAGAAGATATAGTCTCTGGTCTTGGCAGGGTGCGCAGTCGCGCGAGGACGCAGGGAATGGGTAACGACGACCTCATTCACAACGCTGCAGACGACATTCTCGGTATGCCCTTACTCGCCCACGCGCACATGTCTCAAATATATTTGACCTTCGTTACTGACACACTCTTCTCCAGCTCAAGAACAGAATCTCGACACCCTCATCTCCATCCTCTCCGAATCACTCGAAAAAGCGAAATACAGCCGCGACGCTAACGCGACACTCCTCAGCCAGTACGCGACAGTCTTCGCCGCAATGCTGAAGCAATTCCACGAATACAAGGCAAAGCACGTCACCGACGTCGCCGCATGGCACCGCTCGTACCGATCCCAGCTCGCCGAGGCTCGCGCCGAGAATAGCAGACTCCGGGAACAGATCTGGGATATGCAGGAACGCGCGGGGAAGGCCAACGAGGTGCTCCGCAAGTTCCGCCGCAAGTACGACGAGGACGAGACGCGGTGGGATCGGCGCGTGGAGGACGTGGCCGCGCGCCAGGAGCTTCGGTTCTGGAAGCGCATGGCCATGCCCGAGGTCAGCGACGAGGACCCGTGCTGGAGCGACGACGACGATCTCATCGACCCTGCGGAAAAGGAGCGCTTGAGGGAGTTGGAGAAGAGAGCGGTACAGGAGCAACTTTCTGGGAGCCAGCAAATGGGTGACGAGTACTCGCGTCCGCAGTCGCCGGAATCTAGCATGATGGGCGGCGTCCCAATGCAGAGAGACCTGGGAATCCCCATGAGCATGCCTGTTCCGCCACCGAGGCCCTCGAGTGCGAATTCGAGCACTGGCTCCTCTGGTCAGTGAGGCAGTACATAATGCATTTAGTACCTGTTTTATGAAGCATGCCATCGGGATTGTGGTGGCGTAAGGAGTATTCTGGGTAAAAAGTTACCGGCGTTGGGGATTGCTGGAAAGGAGAATCGCTTGCAAAGCAAATGGGCGATCGCATTATACCTCATGTCATGCTGGCCAAGCACCTTGGCCTTGTTTTCTTTTCACGAATACGTTAATTAATGGTTTGTTGAAACGAAACAAAACTCCTAATGAGACTGCCCCTTGTGTACTATTACTGTGGCTATTCAACTACTAAACTACTAAGGAAGCGTAAGGCACACTTATTTCGACCGCGACTGGCTCTCGGCGTTCAATCCCCTGACCGCTGCGGTCAGTCAGCTCAGCGGTATCGCTGTACTTCGACAACACAAATCACTTCTCATCACGGACTAAAGTGACCCCCGTATCGTCCGAGATAGGAACATCCTCAAGCAGACGGATACCGGTCTGCACATCCATATCATCCAATGGCACGAGTAAAGGCTGCTTCACCTTCATGATTCTCGACTGCCAGACCCGGTAGCCAATATACAATATGATCGGGATCACCGTTCCGATGTTGTCGCGGATGATGGCCTGCGCATCATGGCCACCGACAGGCCAGATTGCCGTCAGGACATTTGCAGAGAGCCCTATGATGCAAATGGCGAGTCCAACCCAGCCGCCCCAAACACCAAAAGGGCTTTTCCAGAGAAGCTGGTTGGTGTCATTTCCTTGCGCGGCCCATGCCTTGCGGAAACGAATATGACTGACGCAGATGGATGCCCACGTGTAGTAGTTGCTAGCTCCCGAAAGGCTCAATAGCCAGTCAAAGATGGCGCCACCGCCGGGTGCCAGGTTGACGAAGGCAAGGAGGCCAAAAACGGACGTGATGGCGAAGGCGTACACGGGGACGCCCCATTTCACGGTGGCTCCCCACCGAGGGCCCATGCCCCTTTCGCAAATAGCTTGGAAGGCTCGGCTGGCAGCGAAGATGCTAGTGTTGGCCATGGAAATGATTGCCAAGACGATGAGGGCGTTGAAGAAGCTCGGGAGATGCTGGATGTTGGCGAGTTCTGCTGCAAGCGTGAAAGGGCTATACTTGGCACCGTGACCGGTCGAGGCCAAACCAGGATCATTGGATGGGACGACGAAACCGAGCAAGAGAAGCGATATAATATAGAAGAAGAAGATGCGGCCAAACACGATCTTGGTCGCCAAAGGTAGGGCTTTCTGGGGGTTCTTGCACTCAGCCGCCGTCAGGCCCAGGAGCTCCGTGCCACCGTACGACATGCCGGCGGTTCGGAAGACGAGGAAGAAGCCCGATATGCCATTCTTCACAGCGCCTGGATCGTGCCAGAATTTGGCTCCTGTTCCGTGTCTATGACAGGTCAGATTGATTCGATCGAAGCTGCGATTCAAGCAGAAGATACATACCGGGGATCCGATGGAACAGCGCCAGTGATGATGAAGATTGCAACAAAGATGAAGACGGTAATAGCGAGGGCTTTGCCGATACCGAGTGCATGTTCAATTTCGCCGAACCACTTGGAGCCAAGGAATGAGGTTGCGGTCAGAATGACCAGGATTGGCGTTATCACATAGGCCGGCTGCAAGTCTGGGGCCCAGTACTTGATCTGAGCCGCGATCACGGTGAGCTCGAAAGGGAAGACAATGAGCCAGTTAAAGACGAAGTTCCAGCCCATTGCGAATCCCCAGGGTTCCGATATCATGCGTCTCGAGTACTCGTAAAAGGCGCCTGCTACAGGATACGCGGCTGCAACAATATGTCAGCTTTTTGCTGTTGCTGCGATCTGGCATGTCGATACTGGGAGGGACTAAGGGATAGGGATTGTGGAAGAACACCTACCGGCGAGTTCGCCCAGGCAGCCCATGGTGCACGTTACGCCGAAGCCGACGAGAGCGAAGTTGAGAACGAGAGACAGAGGTCCTCCAGAGCCGAGAGCAGCACCAGAGCCGACGAAGAGACCGGCACCAATGGAACCACCCAACGCCATGAATACCATATGCCGAATGGAAATGTTCCGCTCGAGCTTAGCACCCTCGGCGGCGTCGATGGGATCGGACACGCCTTGGTCGCTGGGCGATCTTGTGGCCCTCATCTCCAAGATCGTTGCCTCCTTTTTAGGAGCCATCATGGAGAGGCCGGGATGGAGGAAAATACAAAGAATGAGGGTGAAGGTGGCAAGATTAGGGAACGAATGTGGGGGAAAGAAGTGACAAGATGATGAAAGCCGAGGTGGGCACTCGGTTTATATGAAGGGAACGCAGCAGCTTCGAAGGACGGGCATCCCGATGGAAGCAAGGAGGGGCGGGACGAAAATTCCACGGCACACGACCACTCTGATCGGCTCATGTAACGATAAGAGATATGGTTTATGGGCAGGATACAGGTCATAAGACGATCGAGACTTCACAAGGTTTGGAAAGGGCGTTCCGGGTCTCTACGGCTACACGAGTGGCAGTTGCTCCAAGGCTTCTTTCCACTCGCGCTCATCCCAGACAGTTATCTTCTTTCTTTCTACCAAACATCAAAAAGATTAAGACATGCCGAGGAATTACTCGATGTTCATCAACATTCCGCCGCCGGATTGGCGCCGTATCGGGAAGTGCCAAACAAGGTCCTCACGCAAGTCTGGCCCGCGATGATTCTGGTGCCACGCTCTAGCGAGGAAATGATGTACAGGACCCCACCCGTTGAAGAGGATAATCAAGGCCCGAGTGGTTTGTGGTTCAGAAGTTCAGGATGTAACCGAAACGTTCAAGAAGATTTCGAGAGTTGAGACTTCTCTACGAGCATGAGCAGGAGGAGATTTGGAACTGATCCATGAAATTTGGCTTCATCAATGGGACTAGTCTACCTTATAACTCCCAGCTTTTTCAAAATCAAAATCAAAAATCGACGATGCCATTCTGGATAGGAAGCACGCCAACAGTGTGTACCCCAATGTCAAACTCAGACAAGCCTCACGGCGGCCATCATGGCTGACATATACTTTACTCGGAATAGCCATGATGCGTTTTGAGGGGGCACGGGGGGCTTTTCTCGAAGAAGCCCTTATGCTCGTTGTCCTGTGACAGAAAATTGAGCCTAAAGCTTACCTATGTGCTCACAGCGCCACAGAACATAAGCGGCTGGTTGTCGTATGGCCTGCAACCTGGAGAGTTGGCACCGCGTTGGGCACACCTTTTATGTCTGAGTACCCAATATTTTACTTTGCACTCATACCCCCTTACCTAGTAGAGGAGGATCGGCCAGGTACGCAGAAGCGTTGAGCGTGGGCAGTAACTAGATGAGGTTGAAATGTGACAAGCTTCTCAAGGAGGCGCGAGATGAGCTTGACCCAGCACGCGGTTTTCTAGAAAAATGAAATTACTCTTCGGAGCTGGGTGAGCTCAACCCAGATGATCTCATTTGAAGAAGGGCCTATATCCTCATGAACCATATCCTTGTGGCAAGTCATCTGCCGGTCGACATCAAGCCAAACCCGGCATACACGCCATCATACAAACAAAACTTGAAGTGCCAAAGAGACCGTGATACCCAGGTATATCAGTAGCCACTTTGCTCCCGGCGCTGATCGTCCTCGTCGTCCTTTGACCCATTCGCTGCCCCTCCCGCATCCTTGATGGCCTGGTCGTCGCCTCTGAGCTTAGCAAAGTAAGACTTGATGTCCTCTGCGCCGATCGCTTTGCCGCTCTCTGCAAATTGCTGGAAGAACGGCTTCAGCTGGTCTTTCAGATGGTTGTACGCCATGACGCCTTCGATTGCACGGACACGGTCTACATTGCGCAAGGCAGTCTCTCCACGATCCAGTAGGCTGCCGCTGCCATTTGTGGATCCTCCGTGCTCCGAGTTTCCGCCGTCAGACAGAGGCGGCTCGTATGTTTCCTCCTCTTCCAGAAGCTGTGGGTGCGGGTCCAGGTTAGGGTAGCATGATGAACATAGACAAATGTTGTTACGAAAGTCCTCTGTCATAAAGAGCGAGAACTCTTCAGCCGGTGGTGATGGAAGTGCAGCCCACCGGCATGTGGCGGACGATGCCTCCCGAGTCTCCTGCTTGACTTCCGGAGCACTGCTGTCGGGCTTGTCCTCGGTTGACTCAGAAGTCCTTTTTAATCGTTTAGCGTCTGATAAGTCGACATCCTCTTCTGCCTTTCGTTTCTTGGTCGTCTCCTCTGTGCCTGATGCATCTGCGTTCTTTTGCGTCGAGTAGACCGCTGGTAGGAATCCCTTGGCGCCCGCATACTTCTTGATCCACGGGTTGGCGTTAACGCATTTGTAGCATAGAAATGCTTCAAAGTCGTCTTCGCCTGGAAAGCCGGGGGGCATCGGTGGGTCTTCGTCCTCATCCTCCCCATCATCATCCTGTTTCTTGGCGGTTGTGGCTTCGTTCCCGGGATGCGCTTCTGAATCTTCCGAGATTGAGGGCAAAGATGTGGTCTCTGCGGGTTCCTTCCCGGTTGTAGGCTTCTCCTTCTTCATACCCTCAAACCAATTGGGCCCCATTCCAACCAAGCAGCCAGGGTGGTACCAGTCTTCGCCGCAGCCGCCTGTCTCGGACGTGCCCAATCCTAAGCACTGGAACATGGTACCTTTCTGCTGAAACGGGTCATAATCACACTCGCATGCACAGAATCTATTCCTAAAGTTCTGGTTGTACTTGTTGTTCGCGTCCGGCCCCTCCGAGTGCACGCCGCCCTTGGTATTAGTCGCAGGGTTAATGCGCAGACTGCAGGGGCTGGTAGATGGGAATCTCTTAGTACCGCAGTCGCACGTGAAGTTTCTCTTGGTGAATATTTCGACAAGGGTGTGTTCGCCGTGGCACTGGATAGAGCAAGCATAGCAAACTCCTGCGCCATCGTAAGGGTCCTTCGATTCGGCGGGCGGAGGATTGCAGGTAAGGCAGGCGAAGACACTCTGGCGAAGGGAACCAAGAATCTTGGTGCAGCTTTCGATGCTCTGTAGAAAGTTAGGATAGCTGGTCTTGTAGTAGAAGGGAGTTGCGATAAGACGAACATAGGGAAGAGCCTCGCGCGCGTCGGCTTCCAATTGCATCTGGTCTCTAATGAATCTGTGCGAAAGATAGCTGTTAGTCTAGGCTAAACACTGGTGGGTGTGAAAGAATGGCGCACTCAGCAGCGGTTTGAGAGTCAGTGGATTTCTGTGACGAGAAGCTTTCGCTACGTGTAGTCTTCGGCGCGACGACCGGCGCATCAGCGTCGCCAGCCGGAGCAGGTGGTGGAGGGGGATCCATTGACATTGTGAGAAATGCGCAATGTGAACTCCAGATGGTTGAATGAATTCGAGATGGTTGGGGTAATCGTCAAAGGACGGCGAAAGAAATGGATTTAAAATCCACAGATCGATTGATTGAGGCAGCGAAGGTATGGAAGCAGAGCAGCACCATCAAGAAGTCGCGTTTGGGGATGGTAATACGTCAGATACGTACCCTGCACTTTCCTCGCAGCTGTCCACAATTCCCCATTTACGCGTCGTCCTTTTTAGGCAAAGCGCCACTTTACGCGCTGACCCCTGACGCGATTCCCCCTGGCGACGTGGATGGGGCCCTCTAGTAATTTCATCCCACTCCCAGTTCTCCCCGTTTCTGCATCCCCCCTCTTCTTCACATCCGCTTCTGTCGAATTTGTCGCAAACCTCCGCAGTCTAGAAGGATAGTCGATCCAGTTCACAGAGCCTTCTTGACACACCGCCACCATGAGGTAAGGCTCACATTATTGCTACAGTCGGCCCTGACACGAGTCGTTCCACTGTGGTACACGAGGAAAAGACTTCATCGCTAACCGTTTATGCAGTTCTCCCCTTCGAAGCAACCCCAGCTCTGCCAACAGAGGACTGGCCGCACAATCGAGTCGCAAGCGTGGTCGCACAAATGGCGACGATGGCTCATCAATCGGCCCAGCTTCGAGTCCTATGCCCTCATCGCCTCCTGCTCCTCTCATGGCACATGGTGGGGACGACGACGAGGACATTGAGGACGACGCGGAGATTCAGGATGACTTGGACGAACTTGATGAAATGGCCGAAGACGAAGTCGACCTTTTCCGTGAGGGATTCGAGGTAGACTACAGAGCTAGGGACGATGATGGATACGAAGCTCTCGACATCGACGACGAGGGCGACTATGGAGATATGGACCTAGCTGCGAGAAGGCGGCTTGAGGCCACGCTCAACCGCAGAGACCGAGAAGTTGCTCGACGCCAACGATTTCCTGCCGCGTTCCTGCCTGGAGAAGATGACGAAGGCGACATCGACCTTTCGGCTCAACCCCGACGTCGGCGCCATCGCTACGATGAGGATCCCGATGAAGACATGGATGCCGACATCATGGATGAAGAGCTTTCTCTCGAGGCCCTGCAGGATGTCAAGGCGGCTAGTCTGACGGAATGGGTGTCCCAACCATTCGTGCAACGGACCATCAAGAGAGAGTTCAAGGCTTTCTTGACAGAGTACACCGACGACCACGGCTCCTCTGTCTACGGAAACCGCATTCGTACCCTTGGTGAGATCAACGCTGAGTCTCTTGAAGTCTCTTACGAAGAACTCTCCACGTCCAAGGCAATTCTTGCTTATTTCTTGGCCAACGCACCCTCCGAGATGCTCAAGCTCTTCGATGAGGTTGCCATGGATGTCGTGCTCCTTCACTACCCCGACTACGAGCGTATCCACTCCGAAATCCACGTCCGCATTTTCGACCTTCCCGTTCACTATACCCTGAGACAGCTTCGTCAATCACACCTCAACTGTTTGGTGCGTGTCAGTGGAGTTGTCACAAAGAGAACCGGAGTCTTCCCTCAGCTCAAGTATGTCAAATTCGATTGCACCAAGTGCGGCGTCACACTCGGCCCATTCCAACAAGAAGCGAACACCGAGGTTAAAGTTTCGTACTGCCAAGCCTGCCAATCCAGAGGCCCCTTCACTCTGAACTCTGAAAAGACGGTATACCGCAACTACCAGAAGCTCACCCTCCAGGAGTCGCCTGGCACAGTCCCAGCAGGTCGCTTGCCTCGCCACCGAGACGTCATCCTTCTCTGGGACCTTATCGACAAGGCCAAGCCTGGGGAAGAGATTGAGGTGACTGGCGTATACAGAAATAACTATGACGCTCAGTTGAACAACAGGAACGGATTCCCTGTTTTCGCCACTATTCTGGAAGCAAACAACGTTGTCAAGTCCCATGACCAACTTGCAGGCTTCCGCATGACTGAAGAGGATGAGAATGAGATCCGCAAGCTGTCTCGCGAACCCGGTATCATTGAGAAGATTGTCAACTCCATGGCGCCGAGTATCTACGGCCATAATGATATCAAAACTGCGGTGGCGCTATCCTTGTTTGGAGGTGTTGCGAAAGTAGGACGAGGCTCTCACCAAGTCCGTGGAGACATCAACGTTCTGTTGCTGGGTGATCCCGGTACGGCGAAGTCCCAAGTCCTCAAGTATGTGGAAAAGACGGCTCATCGTGCCGTTTTTGCAACGGGACAGGGAGCCAGTGCCGTTGGTCTGACGGCCAGTGTCCGGAGAGACCCTCTGACGAGCGAGTGGACTCTCGAAGGCGGCGCTTTGGTGCTTGCCGATAAGGGCACCTGCCTGATTGACGAATTCGACAAGATGAATGACCAGGACAGGACGTCAATTCACGAAGCCATGGAGCAACAGACTATTTCCATCTCCAAGGCTGGTATCGTCACGACTCTTCAGGCTCGCTGCGGTATTATTGCTGCAGCCAACCCTATTGGCGGGCGATACAACTCAACAATCCCCTTCTCCGCCAACGTCGAACTCACAGAGCCTATCTTGTCTCGTTTCGACATTCTTTGCGTCGTCCGGGATACAGTTGAGCCTGAAGAGGACGAGCGTCTTGCTCGGTTTATCGTTGGTTCTCACAGCCGCAGCCATCCATCGACATCACAACCCGGGGAGGATTCGATGGAGGTCGAGCACGAGTCAGAGAACCAGGAAACGCAAGAAGAATCGCAGAGAAAGGAGGGCGAGATCCCTCAGGCACTCCTCCGCAAGTACATTCTGTATGCGCGCGATCGTGTTAGTCCCAAGTTGTACAACATGGACGAAGACAAGGTTGCGCGCCTGTTCGCCGATATGAGAAGAGAATCCCTGGCAACTGGCGCATATCCCATCACCGTAAGTCTTTCCAAATGACACCCCGAAACAGCAAGCCAACTAACATCACTACAGGTACGTCATCTCGAAGCCATTATCCGTATCAGCGAGGCCTTCGCAAAGATGAGACTCTCGGAGTACTGCAAGGCAGAGGATGTTGACAGAGCTATTGCCGTAACTGTCGAAAGTTTCGTCGGAAGCCAGAAGGTCAGTTGCAAGAAGGCATTGGCACGCGCCTTCGCCAAGTACACATTGAACAAGCCGAATTCTCAAAGAAGGGCTGGCGCTGGAAGCCAGGCGTCGAGACGAGCAGGTGCAGTCCGAACATAAGCTGCTGATTCTATTTTGAGAGCTATGATGTTGTGCATTTAATCACCATGGGCGGACCTTTACGTGTACTGGCAAGGCAGGCTGGCGGCGATCGGCGCAGAGGCGAAGCGCATGTATCCTGGGGAGGGTGTTTGATAGATGATATCAGGATACTGTAAGCAGTGGCTTCTTTCTTTCAGGGTTACAGAGTAATGAAAATCAAAATGAGACGAAAAGATTCCCACGTGCAAGCACTGCGCCGCTCGATCTGTTGGGAGAGGGCAGCTAGTGGTTGATCGCCTGTTGAATACCTTGCTCGTGCCCGTAACCCGATGACTATCTTGAAGTGGTGACAAGAGAAATTTACCAGGAACCTCGATCGAAAGTTCTACAACAAGCGGTGGGTAGGCTAGCTTGGTTAGGACGATTCCGCCGCGGTGGGATGGTCCAAATTAGAAACAACATGGAGGAGAATGCGGCATCATGCAGGTGACGAGAACGTGTGGTGCACAACTTGGAAGTTGGATCATGAACGGCAAGCCGCAGCCGCACAGCCTCGCTCTATCTCCCCCTCCTCCCCTCCCCCATCGAGCATCTCCTGCATCGTACGCTACATGAGCTCAAACCGTTTGATGAGCGCAAGCTGGATGGACATGGGGGAGGGGGCATGTTCTTTAGACATATTGTTACACAACCTCGTTCGTCATGTTCATCTCCCTTGCATCGGCCTCGTCTGAAAAAGAAGAGTCTGACAAGGTTCCACGACTCCAACCAACGAAGCCAAGCCTTGATTCCGGGATGCGGCCACCCTGGCCGACCCAACCAACAGTCTTTCCATTGTTGGCCTCATCCGCGCCGCGATCCAGACTTGCACTACCTCCCGGACATTATACAGGTTTGGGCGGCGGTGACCGTCGCTTCTTCCGCTTGTAGCCCCTCCAACCCCCCTTCTCTCCGTCAGCTCATGCACCGTTGCTTGAGAAAGCTAGCCTTCTTTCCCAGCAAACACCCCCTGGCCGAGCTCCGTTATGTTAGGTAAGAGCGAGAATAGACTCAGCGATAGAGGTTCATCACACGTCTCCGAAGATCCGCGCCGGCTTCTTGCATATTCTACCTAGATTCCCTGCGAGTTTGAAGCAGTGATCCTCGACACGACAAGCGAGGTGGGCGAGGAGGATGGAGTTGACAGCAATTAGCAGTCGAGGCTCTCACATATGAAGAAGTCTTCTTCCTCCCCGATGCCATCCGGTTTTCCTGCCGAGGCCAAAAGCTGAGGTTGGTTTAATCTCAAGAGGAACCAGCTTCAGAGAGCCTCTCTTCCCCCTTTCCAACTAATACATTTGGTTTCATGTTTCAACTGCTTCATCATACCTCTCCCTGTTTTCACCTTTGGTCTCACAGACACCACGAGGTCTCATATGCACCATTCTAATCCTTTTTTCGCATGCCAATTTTGGTCTCCCTGTACACCCATTTGCGGTCCGCGTCCCGGAAGGATCCCCCTTTGAACTCCGTCAATCTCCTGTCGCAGGAAACGTAACTAGACGACGACAAACGGTTCCAACACCCAGCCAACAAGGTTTCGTTCACACCTCCTTGCGAGTCTCATATAGCACACTCTGATTTGTTTGCGCCGTGTCACATCTTGTGCTACGCAACACCAAGACCTCGCTGTACGCGACGTAATTACGGCTTCAACAGACGTTGGCTTCCACCGCACGTCCAGACGTCCAGACGATCACCTTCACCACCACTTTCTCAAGAAGCATTGCTCGACTTGCTGTCGGCACAGCCGACATACCCCCGATTGGAACCAACTCTTATTCACAGGGGCCAAGGATCCATCTCCCGTATTATCCAAAGATTTCGACGTCAGAAACCAGACGCTGCGCCGATCTTTGGAGAGACGAAAATCACCGCCCTTTTTCATGTCTCATTGGATCATCGTCGGTCTTTAATGTTTGCCCTGTAGTGACACCAAGACCTTGATATTCCTTGGTACCCACCCATCATGGGAGAGACCGATAGTAGTCGCGTCTCCCTCTCCATAGACCCCATCCCCGAGGCGGAGGAGACTCACCTGCTCGGTTCGCAAAGGCGAGATGGCAACTCTTCTTTTCCAAACAGCTTTCTTTCATCATCACCTCCCCGGAAAGATGGCTTTGAACCAATGACACCTGGTTTCGACATGGACCTTTCGACTCTCGACGGCACTACACATAACCAGAGCACCGCCCCATCTCAATCTAATAAGTCGAGCTTCTATGGAAGAGACTCCTTTGGCATATCAGTGGAAAGAGCTACCAACCAAGTCTCGTTCGCACGCGTCCCCGTCGGTTCTAAGAGCAGCTCGCCCGCCACGCCTCGTTCCAACAAAGGCCTTCTAGGTACACCAAAGCCTGGACCTGCATCACCACGAATAACAGAACGTCGAGCCGCACCGTTGTCACCCGAGTCAGATCTAGACACAATCTCGCCCATACTATCATCTTGGTCGTTTCCAGACGGGAAACACACAGCAACTTCAAAGCGCAAAACATCAATGGCGTGGGACGATCCGCCAAATTCTTCGAAGCCATGGCCTCTCATAGAGGCGGAGGAAATGGGAGACCTAAGACACGCGACTCCAGGAAAGGAGGAGAATCAGCAACAGGTCAGACCGCCTCAAACGACGTCTGGTCAAAGTTCAACAAGACGTGATGAGAATTCTCTTGAAGAGCCTGATCCAATGGACGACGAGGAAGCATTTTATAAGAGATTCGGTAAGCCGTGCCCAGTATCGCTAGTCCATCCCGAGTGACTACTGACACGCAACTGAGGCCGTCCGCCGACCTACTGTGACTCACGGAACGATGTGCACAGGAAGAAGCATAACTGGCTCTCAATATCCATCTTGATTCTTTCATTCTACTCCACAGGACTGAGCTGCCTCTGGCTCGTCGTGGCTATCGTGCAGCCGCGTTGGGGCCCCCAGATCTCATCAAGCGGTGGCATCCTACCGGCAACAGCATCTTTGGTATGCGCAATGTTCGCCAAGACGATTGAAATATCTTTCGTGACCGTGTTTGTTACCTTTATCGGCCAGGTTTTGACACGCCGCGCATTCGTGAGAAGGTCAGAGGGCATGACCTTGGCTGAGATGACAATGAGGAACTGGGTTATTGTGAGTCAAGGTTGTGTCGTGTTGCCGGACAAGTCTAATATTTGACAGCAACCTGGATTTCTGATTACACATTGGGAGACTTTGCCGTACGCCGGTATGACCCTTCTCGGAGTAGTGTCTCTCGTTGCAACCATTGCTTCAACGTTTTACACGACCGCGTCAGACGCCATGATCACGCCCAAACTCAAATTCGGCGACTGGGAAACCAAGACATTGAGCGGCTATGTCCTGGCGTCCTACATGAACCCCCCTTATGCGCGTGAAACCTGCCCGACACCGTTGCGAGATAGTGACCCATTGGGCGTTGATACCGCTGGAAACGCTTGCCTTGAAGTGCAATATGCCGGTCAATGTAGGCGTCTATCTGCTGGCGATATTCTGTTTGAATGATGCTGACAACCTGTGTAAAGCATATCGCAACTTGGTCTCGTTTCTAGGGGACTGGGAAGCCATCAATCGCAACGGCACAAGTGCGGCTGTTGATGTTCAAGACCGTCCAGTTGGAACGGCGTTGCTGTACGACAACACAACTCTCACTTCGACTTGGATTGAGACGACCTATAGTAACACGACTGAGCAACACGAACGTTTCGGCAGGATAATTAACAATGTGACACTTGCAATGCCTCACCCGAGCGTCTATGATGCAGCAACGAATCCCGTCAACAAGATTCTTCAGCCGAATGACTTGTCAGGCGTCGGCGAATACGGCATCAGAGCGAGCGTGGTCTCGCCGGCACTAAACGTCATGTGTGTCAACATGTCTCCCGAGGAATTGGAGCCACTGGTTTATACAGCGTGGCCCGTTGCCGAATTTTACTATGACCACACGACAGTTCCAGGCCAGAAAACTGGTCCACAGGACTGGGAGAGATACGTTCCCGGCCCTTCGGAAACCGAGTGGCTGAATCGAACGTCGGTGGATGTAATCTTTCGCTGGGGCGAGGACTATGGGCGACGGCCGCCGGTTTTCCCGCTTGTAAGTGATCCTGATGAGCACATTAAGGAAGAAAGGGCTAATAGCAACCGATAGTACCCTGAGGACTACAACATGATAACCAACACATCGGTAGTGAGCGACGCTATCTATTTACTCACAAAGTCAGCTTCCATTACGGATTATACTCTTTGCGAAATGAGATCATGGGTGTCACCTAACTGCTCAACTCATTTCAACATCTCGGGCACAGCTGGAGCACACATGCAAGCACACTGCGATGACCCCGACGATACGGACAGCTACACCAACGTCCACACCGAAGTCACGGAATCCACCCCCGTGACGGACTGGAGGGTGAGGAGCCCCTAACAACTCCTATCGTGCGTTACTTACTTCGTAATTACTCATCCGTGTTTCTGTGTAGAACATTGCGGATCAATGGCGCCTGTCAATGGACATCAACGGCGGAGCCCAAAACAACAACGCCTCCAACGCCCGCATCCTCACCCAACTCGTCCTCCAAGAGCCGCAGCTCAACCCCCTCCTCCCCTCGATAGCCGAAGCCCTCGCCGTCTACGCCTCGTCAACACTCATCATCGGCGGTCTCAACACCCCCTTCGAACACTACTGGCGCCACGAAAAGATGCAGCTCGGCGCACCGGGCAGCCTAGACCCCTTCAACGCCTCGATCCGCACGCAGGAGTACACCTCGGGCCACAGCGCCGAGTGGCAAAAGTGCTTTTACCTCGTCCTCGCCCTCGTTTTTGTTATCAACATCATCTGCCTCGCCTACCTCCTCTCCCGCTCCGGCCTGGTGACGGACTTCACGGAGCCGCAGAACCTATTTGCGCTGGCCGTCAACTCGCCGCCGAGCGAGCAGCTGAAGGGCAGCTGCGGCGGCGGGCCTGTCAAGAGGGATCTGGTTGTGCCGTGGCGGGTTGCGTACACGAGCGGTGCGAATCACTACTTTTTCGAAGAGGCGAACGATAGGCCGTGGCGCGGCAAGTATTCCAAGCAGGACTTGTCTGCTGATACAGGGTACCATGGACAGGAGCGGAGTAGTTACAAGAGGCTGAGCACGAGGAATACATGGTTATGAGCGGAGGTATGCTGGCTGTGCTGGCTCTGATGACTTTCCTTGGCAAATGGTCTTTTGGATACTTCTGATTGGAGGGCTGGAGGTAATTGTGTTCTGACGTTGGATACCTTGGTATGGAAAGCGGCTGCCCAGTCGGCAACTTATTCTGTTTCAGAGCTATAGTTGAGAAGCGCTTTGCTTCAGACAATTGCCACTTGGGTAACGGTAATATCATCTCTTGTACATGAGGCGTATACAGAAATATACAACTCTGCAATTCAGTCGTCACAACTTGTTATCCTCAGTCAGTCTTGGCGGTTTAGTATTTACCTTTAGGGCCTGTGCTCATCGCCGCCCCCTTCCCCCCC
>JFFI01000390.1:2591-24666 GCA_001563125.1 Colletotrichum salicis
GTTCAGCGCTGTCGTCGTCGGTGTTGTCGTCGTCGTACAGGAAACCCTGCCAGGAGAGGTCTGGCGCTGCTGCTCCTGGTGCTACTGCTGCAGTCCTGCTGCTCTCGCACGGGATGGGATGTCAGTGTTCCACTGAAGATGCAAAATATCCGCTGTCGGTGGGCAAGCTGCAGCAGGCCAGCATGCAGGAGCCCAGGACAATGATAGGTAGGACAGGAGGAATTTGTCAGGACAAGATGCATGTGCCTGTCCCTCTCTGACCACCCCTGGTGCCCTGGAGGACAAGAGAGCACGGCGTTCGCAGGGGTGAGTATGCAGCCCATCGGATTCGGGCAGCCGCTGCATCTGGCGTGCTGCAGCATCTCATCGTGCAGAGACATGGCAGTGGGACCTGGTAGGTACCATCCAGGTAAGGTACTAGGAGCTGCAGAGCGAAAGGAAGAGGATGCTGTTGCGATTTCGGGGAGTACGATATACGAGATAAGAAGCGGGAAGGTGTCCATGTGCCGAGGTAACGTATCGAAACAAGACCAAGTCCCTTTTTGGCATTTGCATCTTTTCGTGATTTTAGTGTTATGCTGTCCGGTGGAAGTTGAATGCGTGGGTGTGGGACGGACGGACGGACGGACGGGCGCTTGACAAGCAAGATGCGGCAGAGGAGAGGATCGTGGTCGTTAGAATATGCCTCAATCCATTAGATTTTTCGTTTAGGTTCGTTCAGTCGATGAGTCAACGATCAAGTCTGCTGCGGGCATCGGCGCTACATTGCCCGGACACATATACTTTGGAAATACTCAAACTGCATGGCTAGAACAAGTTCAAGGCTGGGTGATTCCCTGTTTCTCGTGTCAATTGATTAACAACACAAAGATGAATAGGGAACCACAACCTGTCGGATGATGCTGTGATGGGTGGTTGTCTGGTCAGAAGGATGATCGGGGGCTGATGAATGGGTGAAATAATGTGTGGTGTGGTGGAGGAGGTAGTGGTGATGATGGATGTGCGGAGCTGCTTCCGTTAGGAAAACCTGTGAGTTGCTCTGGACTTTTCTGGTGTGGGAAGCCGTTAGGTGCGCCGTGCGATGCCGTGGGGCAGCACCGGCTGTCGGCCGGGTCTCGACCTTTTGGTGAGCATCGGATGCGGGGGTACAGACGGAGGGGGATTGGCTAGGAGCTAGCGAGCCACGGAGTGGAGACACCGACGCCAGTGGCTGTGTGGGGCAGCAGCCCGGGGCGCAGCTCCGGAGAGTTAGCGCCGAGGTGGCTTGGAAATTGGAAGGACCCTGGCCGTTGTCATCTTTTTTTCGTCGGACCCGCCTACCGCTCACGGCTCCGCATTGCGTGAGCTATCAGATGGACTCGCTCGCGTAGGTCAAGACTATCGAAGTCAATGTTAGCTTCGGGACATGTCGTCTTGTAAGGTTAGTAGAGAGGATACTTTGGCGTGATCTTGCGGGACTCTACTGCTACTGCCGGCGTTGCCGCGTTAGCCACGGGAAGAAGACGCCGGACACGCCGGCGACTCCCGAGGTACGTATCTGCCTTTGCTTAGGTAACTCTGGACCTTACAGGGAGGGTCACGGGTCACGGGTTCTCAATCTTGCCAGGCTGACGACGGTAGCCTTTTCTGAACCCCGCGAATTCCTGTCTTCGGATTTCCCAAACACGATGGCCTATGATTCATGGATATTACTGTCGTACAGATAGATCCTTGGTCATCTGCGATACGTGCGGTGCAGACGAACCGCGTTGGCACGCATGTATGCACAGCCCCCCAGCCTCGAGTTGTTGCTGACGTCAACCAACACCACCCCGACCGATCGCCCAGAACAAGGCAAGCCAGGCGAAGAAAGCAGACACGGCAGACACTGAATGTGAGGCGACACAAGCAATCAGTGCAATCTTACACGCCCAGTCCCAGCAATAATTGCCCGACAATCGTCACACGCAGCAAACAATCACCACCGCAGCACCACTTCCATGCCCTGTCACTGTCACCGGGCGTTCCCATGTCACCCACGTGTCTACCCCGTCTGAAAGGTCGTCTTTGCTTCGGCACGATTGCGGCTTGTCGTTGAAGTTCAATGCAGATCTACTGAAGGTCATCCTCAACGACTTCCAGACCGCCGTGCTTCGACTTCCATTCCTGCATTCTCTCCCTGCTTCTCAGCATCGCTGCATCGCCTCTTTAGCACAAGCATCACCCCGACAACTTGTCCTCAAAGACTCTCCGATCTCTTCCAGGGCCGCAGCCTGGACGGCGTGCCATTGTTCACTGGAACGGAACCTGCATCATTCTCATGTCTGGCGACGACCATCTCACCACTCTCACGCCACTTTTCTTTTTCCCGCCTCAGTTTCGTGGATGCCACACTTGCAATTTTCCACATCGCAACTAGCTGGGCATGCCGTCCGTAATGCGAGCTTCTCAACGATCATCGATTGCTTGATCGGCCATTGCAACGTATCGCCCGCTCATCTCGCTCCAGCACGATTGCCCAGCAGTAAACGCACCCGAGTTTGCTTCTCTGCATCGGCGGCTGTTTCGGCCTGGGCTGGCCCCCAAACCAGTAGAGAAAGGCGGCAAGCTATTTTTCATCCTCTGGTACATACCCCATGATCCTGGCATGGGACTCCCAGGTGGTCTCAACCAGGAGGCACAAACAAAGCCACCAATACCATCATGGCCATGGCCATGCTGCCATCATATCAGGATGCCGTCAGTAAACTTGACTGGCTTGAGTTGGTGGCACCATACGTCGCAGACAAGGACTTTGCTAGTCTTTGTTCTGTGAATACACGTTTCCACGCCGTCTTCACACCCCGCCTCTGGAACGACCCGTTGGTTACCGTTCGACGGTTAGGACTAGATCCAAGTGATGGTATGTTTGTCTCAACCTACACCCGTCAAACTAAGGAAACACCACTTGCTGACTTTTCGCTACTATCTCGGCGGAGTGCAAAAGACCTTGATTGGTACCTGGCATTTGTCTTCGACCGCATGCAGCGCCTGCGGCCGAAAACCCTGGCTCTGATTCTTACTCTCGACTTTCGCGACTTTGCAAAAGACACTACCCACTTCTCGTCCGACAGTAGCATCAGGACAATACCTCAGACTCTGCGTCAGCTGCCCAAAATATTGCCGAACCTCAGATGCATCCTCTTGGACGGCCACGCCGAGGCGGACCCCGCCTTCTTGACAGCCACCCCGGCGTCCGAAGCAAACACGACACCTCCCGATCCTCGCCAAGGCCTGTTGGTTCTTAGTGTCGCCCACTGCCAAAATCAACTCCCCAACGGCTTCTATACGTCGGACAAGCTCCGGCGGCTGGTCCTTCTAGACGTTTCCGGATTGCCAGGCTCCCTGCAGCCTCTGATTGCTGCAGCACACGGACGTCGCAACCTACGCAGATTAAAGGTCCTCAAGGTGAGGCATCGGGAGATCAACGACTCTTTGGCTTTGATGCTCTTCCAGGCTTTCAAGAGCTCTCTGTGGAGCCTGGATATCAGCGAAAACAGAGTTACAGACGGTGTTCTTGGTCAATTTGCTGCACTTTGCTTCAATAGTCCATCTTTGAGGTCTCAGTCTCGATGCATGACCGAGGGCAAACTTGTCTTTGATGGTCAAGGAAACGACACATTTGGGCCATTCATATTTATCCAAGAATCCGACTCGAGCGGGACCTTCAGCCATGCAGAGCGGCACTTCGTGGATGCCCCCATCTACTCTGCCGATGCGAGTCGCGATCTGCAGGAGGACGAAGCAGTGCGAGCCAATGGCAGAACTCCTTTGAGACGAGACAGTGTGGACTACGTTAAGGCCGCAACTGCGGGAGGCATGGATCATCCGGCACCTGACTGGTCAGACGTGCCGTACCTCGACGTCTGCTCTGCACCCGCCGGGATCACCCACCTGCACATCTCAGACACTCAAATCACTTCTTCAGGTGTGGAGAGACTGCTACGTAGCTCGCAAGGCCAGCTGGAAGAGCTCTCCTGCGATGATTCGTTCTTCCACCCAGTCCAAGGATCTGCTTTGAAGCAGCAGCATCTCCTGCCATGGCCCAAGAACGTCACTCTGCGCGGCTCTTTGTGCTGCGCGCATGTCTTCAGGCCCGTCTTCTCATCCAATCTTCGAGTGTTGAGGATTCACCATTCGCTCGTCACGCAGATACCGACGCTTGAGACTGATGGACTGTCAACCATGGCACGACTCTGGCTAGCCGAGACAGTGGTTAGGGAACGATCTGAGATGGCCTTCCCACAGACGTTCGAGCCGGACATGAACCCCCGGCTGACGTCTCTGACTCTGACCAAGATCCCACGTCGCTCTAACGGGCCGTTGATAGACAAGCTTGTGCACTTTCTCACGCTGGCCGGTCTCCAGGAGCGCGCGATTCGAGAGACTGCCTCTCAATCGTCATCGCGACGTGGTCCAGTGCTACTGCGCGGCCTGCGTCATCTTCGTCTAGAGTTTGAAGCCGATCCGATCGAGGATCCCGCCGGCTTTTCAGCCGTGGACGACCTAGACGCCGAAGAGCTCATGAATATGGGCGAGGGTGAGGGCTTCAGCTTTTTCGGCGACCAGCGCCGACCTCAGCCACGGCCTGAAGCTACGAGAAAAAAGCAAGCAACAGCGGTCGAGAAAGTCGCTAATAACCATCCTCAGCCCGCCACAGTCCGTTTGAGCGCGTTTCCCTACAGCGATATTGGGGGCGAGATTTTGCGCTACCGTGACACATGGGGCGGGAGTCAATTCGATCGGGACATCTGGGTCGGCGATGGAATTCCGAGTTCCGAACACCTTGCTGTCAACGAGTATATGAAACTCGTGACGAACCCACTGCTGAGAACCAGAGCCGGACCAGCCTCTCCAACGCACGTGAAAGCCGGCGTCCCAGAAGGAGCTCTCATCTTCCACGCGGCTTGGGACGCCATCGTCATGCCACCAGAGTTGAAACCTCCCAGAACGGCAGAGCTACATGGTATGTGGGACGTTTTGGAGGCCATCAAGGCGTTTCGCGTCGAGACTAGGGCGGCGTACGAGACTGCAGAGAAGGCTGCCGTTGGAGGCGTGGCAGAGCTTGATACCATCAGACCGCAACACTGCTTCTGGTCGGGAAGGCTTGAGGTCTCTGCGCAGCAGAGCATGGCACACAATCGAGCGCCTGGTTATTGGCGATGAGAAAAAAGGAATAAGAACCCATTTTACCAAAGTTTTCTCTTTCTCAACGGTTCTGGTGTCCCGTCTTACTCTCGTGTCAAGGCGCAATTTTTGGTCATTTGTGATATATACTTGTTTTGAAATGATATCCCACATGTCTGTCTCAGTTCCCAGCGGGCCCCTCTTCCCCATCCAACGTCACCTGACTTTCGACCCGGCCAGAAACCTCTCAAGAAAGAGAAGCAGTGTAAGCAGTCGTGGTGAACTTGGCGTTCGACCCGACAAACGGCTCGGTACCGGCGCCGATGCTCTGAAGGATCTGCGAGGAGGGCAGGCCCTGGCTGTTGATGAGGTAGGTCGCAAACGCCTTGAGGTCGCCGCTGAAGCTCTGGACGTTGCTGGGCGCGACGAAGCTGAAGACGGTCATCTGGCCGTTGACGCCCTTGTAGAGGTTCCAGGTGCGGCCGGCGACGGTTGGGGTGGCGATGGTGCTGCCCGTGGCGGAGATGGGGCCGGCGCCGCCGAGGGAGCCGAGCCAGATCATGATTTCGTATTGGGCGTCGCCGGTGGCTGTGGAGGAGGTGAAGAGGTCGTAGGCTACGTTTGCTACGATGCCTGTGCCGGAGTAGCTTCAATTGAGTGATGTTAGTTTGATCAAGTCTTTGGGCTTTGCGTCTGTGGTTTTGATACTACTTCAAATGTGAAGAATGGGAGAAGAGAAAGAGAAGAGAGCATTTACCTCCAGTTCCAGGTCGAGGGGATGGTACTAATAGCGCTCAAAGCCTTCTTGCTGACGTTGACGACGGCGTTGGCGTACGACTTTACGTTGTACTGCCCGCCGGACCAGGACCAGGCCGTGGACCACTGCAGGTTGCTGCCGGAGAGGCCGGTGAGGGTGGTGCACTGGCTTCCGGTGCCGGAGGACATGCCCCAGAGGTTGTTGTAGACGGTGTAGGTGCCGGTGACGGCCGAGTCCCACTGGCCGCAGTAGGTCGTCGCACGCTTCTCAATGGTTGTGGGTGTTGGGCTGGCGAGCGCCAGGGGCAGGAGGGCGAGGACTGCGGAGAACTTCATGGCGGGACTGGCTGGTGGATGGAGACAAGAGCTTGCAAGTGAGGGACTGGTTTGTGATTATTGAATGATAGGCTGGCTAAAAGGTCTAAGAGGTATAGAAATTACGGAATTAATGATCAAGTTTTATATATCCTGCCTTTCAGTATATCTATAGGTAGTTAGTTGGCTCTTGGTTCTCTTGGCCCAGGACCGCTTCTCTGTACAATTCATCTATTCTTCCGCGGGGTCCCTAGCAACGTCAAGCAAGCTCCCGTCAATGCCACAGTCCACGTGGGGACATTCTATCTATCCGCACGAATCGTCACCAATGCCGAACCCGTTTCGTGGACCTACCTTCCGCAACTGCCTCGAAAGGGTAGACTGAGGACCTAGTATATTGATCACGAGCGCCTTGATCCCCTGGAGCTCACACGGGCGAGTTACCAATTGGAATGACGATCATATCCGCTCTTGATATAAGCTCTCCAGGACCGTAGGACGACAGTGAGCTAAGCCCATGGTAACCGACTCTTCATTGGCGGCTACCATCGTGGTGTTGTCAACACCCCGGGTGAGATCCATCCAGTTCGGGAGTTTAGGGAACCACGAATCAGGGGAACCCGGCTATTGAAGACGTGGGGAAGGGGAAACCGGGGCCGTGGATGGGATGATGTCCAAAGGTTAAAGTTTCTTGGGACGTTCTACACCAAACTTCAGAGTTGAGCCGACTATCTGGTTTTATATCTTAAAGAGAGCGGAATAATAATAATCGATTCATAACTTTATAGTAACCTACATGTTCACGAAAGCCCGTCACACATTCTGACCTTATTCGGCATCTCTTTTCTTCAAGGCACATGGAGTAACAACAAACTCCAAGCAGTTTCAATGCCGACGTCACTTGGCGCCCCGGCTACCCCGGCATGACTTTCAACGCACGGGATTTGAGGAGATATAATCTGTCCTGGCACTCCTGGAAAGCAGTATGGACTGCCGGCGGAAAATGCGGGGTTAGACTGCCGTAATCCGCGCTGCTGCTGCGCCGCGGGCTTCCCGCGATGTAACCGAGAAGAGTCGACCAGGTGGAGTTGGGAGGTTGGGTCGTGGCGGGATCTACGAGCGGCGATTGGCGGGATTCGATCGGGCGTTAATTTACTGGAAACGCGCCGGAGGTTTTCGTTGCGTGCGAAGCTCTCTTCTTCTTTCTCCTAGTGCAAGCTTACGTGCGAGCCGCTGGTTTTTTTCCTTTATGAAAAGAATGAGGGTGAGATTTCGTTCAATCTTAATGCTACGGACGTACACGGCCCAGCGTCGTGGAGGTACGGAGTCTACAGATATCGCTGTATGCGCTCTCATTCCAAATCTTGACGTTTAATCTCAGGTAGTCCAGCGTTGGCCATGATAACGGGCTCGTTTGATCGGCGCATATGGGATTTCGCTTGTGCACGCCTCCGAGACCTGTCATTTTAACGTGCATTACGTGCGTGCGCATCCGATCTGATTTACCGCACTCTTGGCTGCCGCTGGTCTTGGTGATTACGTGATTACCCAAGAACTGATCCCGTCTGGTCAGAAAACTACTTGCTCCTTGGATCCTACGATGCCTTTTCCCTGACAGACCATCTGACGGTTGTGACCCTACATTCGCTTATCTGAGGCTCTCAGCTCGATATCGAGACATGACGCACCAGCTGGGAGTATGGTTCTGTAATCTGTTAGGTCTCCCTTTTCTTCACGTGAAATCCAATAGTATGCAGTTTCATTTACCAATAAGGTGTTCTCTCGCGTCATTGTTATGATTTATCAGTGAAGATAATGCAGTCATCGTGGTCGGCCCATAATATCCCCATGAGCATGAGGTGATCAGAAGATCGCTAGCACGGGTGTCTCATTGGAGCATCTTCCAGTGAACCCACATACCACTACCTACCAGGTATTCCGTAAAGTTTATGTTCAACTTGGAACTCTCCAAGGTTGATATCAAGAATCATATTGCAGCTAGTAGCCTAGTATGGATACGAAAGCACAAAAGCAAACGCGGAGAGGTCCGACCTCATGGTGGCGCTGCTGAACTCCAGCTGTGGCTAGCCCATAGCCTCATGATCTGGGGTAGAAGGGCTAGGCGGACTCATATGAACCGCTCGTGGCTTTCGTGTGAGAAAAACCAAAAACGCCAGTATGAGATGTGATAGTGGCTCAAGAAACACTTGCCGTGGTTGACGATACTTGGTTTTTCTGTGCGCTTGTTGAACGCCTTCCAACTAGACTCGGACAGCAAGCCATCTGGGGATGTGAACTGGTTCAGCACTCAAAATATTTGGTTTTTCTTCGTATCTGCAGAGCGAACCTCGCGTGAACAGCGCCGAACCAGACTATTTTGACGGTATATGAGATGTGAGGGAAAAAGTTGAACTACATACCACGCTACCATGGAGAGGGGACGGTACGATTTGTCTGCGACACTTGGCATACGCCATCGATTATCCGTACCTTTCCATGTAAAAAAGCGCCTCATTCTAGCCTCGGAGACAGGACGCGTCTGGTTCGGACGAGAGACTGGGGCCACTCGGAGGTCAAGATAGGTAGTGAGTGATCTTCGGCGCTGCCATCCCACGAATCTGGGAAGATCTCCTTCCACCCTGTTATGTCTTGGTTGTCTACCTGGCCTTTCCTTGTTTTGAGCCCGCGGACGTGCGTCGTGCCTGAGCCGGTGGAGACGCGTCGCGATGGTGGTGATGTTTGGGTAAGAAGGGTAGGGGGTGTGGTGGTGTGTGTTGACAATTGGCACATTGACTAGCGGCGGGTTCATCTGAGTAGCGTAGCCGATGGCACAGACTCAACTCTAATCAGATATCATTGCTTTTCAATATACTTGGAGGGGCGTGTGCAGTCATGTCTTTTGATATCTTATCCTGTCTTGGTGTATCGACACTCAAGAGGGTTGACCTAGGACAAGTTCAGGGGATGGAGGTCCCGGTTCCGAGGAATGGAATTTGAGTTGTTCGTCTGAAACCCTGAAGGCGACTCAACACCGGCGCTTGTCTCATCTGTCCTGCGTTCCCGATCGGAAAGAGAACAGGGGACGTTCAAGAAGGGGTGGTCGGTTCCACGTGCTCGGGACCAGACCATGAATCGCGGAACTTCCTAAGCCTGACTATTCTTGAGGAAGGAAAAGAAGCTCTGAGAGAGGAGAGAAGAGGGTGGTGTAGGTGAGGACGCACTGTGACAGGGGTCGAGGAGAGACGGACTGAGACTTGTGGCGTACGCCGGCCGGTACGGGTTTTCGCGGCGGCGGGCGACCGGCATGCGCTAAGCCCAGAACATAGGACTGGGCAAAAGTGATTGGCAAGACCGAGGAACGGACGGAACTACGGAACGTCCATCGAGGAATGGAAAACGGGTAAAATCGCGCGGCGCGGGAACCAACAGAGAGACAGGAAGAGTCATTTGCCGCAAGAGGGTGCCCATTGGTGGCTTGTCTGTCTCCTCCGCAGAGGATGGGCTGGACTTGGCTTTGGCTTGACATACTCACATCCTGTTATCAGCCACCATCCGCGGCGTTTTTGAGGGGTCGAGACATGGACCGGCGGGAATGTATCGGATGGAGCACTTGCGGGCTTTCCTGATGGGCTATCGTTTTGACTTGTTTCCATTGTCTTCCACGAAGACTATGCGTGGTTTTCTTTGTTTTTCGGGAGCGTGCCTATTCCCACGCGTTCCTCTTGTGGCAACAATGCCACGGCCGTTGATTGAAACACACAAAAGGCGTATCCGGGGAAGCGTTAGAAGGCAAATTCTGAAGCGGTGGTGTCTTGAGTCTTCCAACACTCAACGTTCACTCGCTTAAGATACTTGCGTTGCTGATAATGGCGATTGCCATTGCCCTGAATTTCTTCATCGCGGACTGCAGTAGGTTGGATGATCGGATGGAGGATTCTGCCTCTGGTGGAGACCTGTTCTCCTCTGCAGTGAAATTCATTAATATACGGGGGTTATGTCGCATGTGGGCTGGCCGACGGGCGTATCATCTCCTTCAAATTCTTGCTATATGCATGTCTCTGCCACTCATGCAGCTTAACGATTCGGGGCATGCACAATTGCCCTCGGTGGTTGAATTTGCCCCCCTCCCCCTGCTCTCTCGCCCAGAGACGAGGCTTCGGATTTTTTGACGCTAGGAAAAGCTGGAAGATGGGATCCGGGGAATGCGGGTTGATCCTCATTGGGTAACTGAAGTGCCCAATCGAGGATAACCTCGTTTTTGTCTCTCATATTCTGTCTCAGACTTTTGCGACAGCTGGGCTTCGATGGGTGGTTAGGTAGTTGGTTCGGCAATCCACCCGTCAAAGAAGGGGTGCTCGGGGCTCGTCTTGCTATTGGCAGCCCAGGCCCAAGGACTTTGACGTGAGAAGTGAGAGAGAGGAGAAGCCTGCAGAGTGGAGAGATTAACAGAGAGAGTGGATGAGGCAAGATGTCTCTCAGTATTTGCGTTTTGTGCATTAGTGCCTCGGAGCTGAAAGATGCAGCTACTGCAGGATTCGCCAGGGGTTGATGCAATCGAGATCTACCTGACGAGAAGGAGATCGCCTGCATATTGAGCGGCGACATTGAATGTCTGGTGGAGGTTGAATGTCATTCAATGCCAGGGAAAGTAGATATCGCCATACTGATGTCTTTCACAGATTGAACTCCTCACTAAGACTCGAAAGCCTACCGTCAGGGGTTGCGCCACACATCTTTCCCTGTTCATCATGAAAGATCTGGCGTTTCTATGGAAGACAATGTTCGAACTTTTTCGTGTCCGAGTAGCTTGTCATAGAAAGGCCCTGGATATATCATGTCATGGTTCCAACGAGAGGCGAAATGGTTCCTGGAAGATACTGGTTTTCAAAGGACTGTCCTCTAGATATTACAGTTATCAAGAAGGACTATTAGACAAATTCTGAACTGTATGTATCCATAGCAGCCAATGTTTTATCGTCGACTAAATGTTTCCATCATTAATACAATATGGAATACTGGGTGGTAAGGAATGTCATCGGTCCAGTGTCCTAGTCTATGACTTGGCCCGGCTTCTCAATAACTCCAGTTCAAGGTTTCTTTTTAAGTTAGCATCTTTGAAGTCAAATGAGGCATGTTCTTCCAACAACTACTGTTATCTTTGCTCTTTTTGCTGGTGAAGCTGCTATGCCCGAACGACTTTCCTGGTTTGAGTCTCGGTGCCTATTTCTAATTGAATTCTTGAAGGTCTGTCCCAACTATGACCCTTTGCACAAATGCCGAGAGGAGAAAATGTGAACTTGAATTTTAATCTCCGTGCAATAACCTTTGAAGTTGCCGATTGAGAATTGAAAACTTCTAAGTCTGATTAACTTGTCGAAAGCCATCGGCGGCTATGTCTGTATTAAGCAGTGTATCATGCAAGTGTGGACAACACTTATCATGCACAACTGCAATAAACTCTGAAGTGTCCGATATACGGCTGGTCCTAGACTCTCACCACATGTCCAGAGGACTGTGCTGCACAGAGCAACCAATAGCAGGCAGGTAATTCGAATATGATTCTGTTGACATATGGCCAAGGCGAATAACATGCGAGGAACTTGTTTTTCTATAGATATTTATCGAGGTACTAATCGAACCCAGAACAAAGAACAATATAAGCAGCGAGCTGCAATCGTATTGACACCATAGCTGCGTTTTCAGTGGGAACAAATGTAAGGTTGTATTCAGGGCAAGGGAACACCGTTTCCCCCTCATAACTCCCAGCTTCTTTTGAGTCGAATGATGCAAGGAACAGACATGGTTGACATTGCAAAGATCATTTGAGAAAATTTATGTGCTAATCAACAACTTGAATACGACGACGTGGTATCTACGAGCCAAAATAAAATCGGCTTTATCGTTCTATGAGTTGCAATCACTGCCTCCATGTTTAGAGCCGAAACCCAGATCTATCAAATATTTCTAGGCAATCGGACCATAGAAGCTAAACTTGCCGTTGGGGTCGTACTTGGTCTTCAGAGACTGAAGACGATCCTGTCTCCATTGCTCGCTACCGTACCACTCCTTAGGAGTCTCATCACCAAAGGCATAGTTGAGGTAGACGTGCTGCTCAGTGCGGCCACTTCCTTCGTGGATGATGTCACGGAGCTGATTACCGAGGGTGGCGGCCTTCTGATCGAGTTCAGTGCCGTTGGGGAAGTAAGTGATAAGGGGCGCGAAGAGGAGGTTGTCGCTGCGATAAGCAAACGCAGTTGAGTCGCTCGCAATGGCCTTGACACCTTCGTTGGAGTAACCCTCAAACATGAAGAGGGAGTTGTTGAACGGTGAGTCGCCGCTGATAGAAGAAGCGAAGAGATCGTACGCCTTACGTTGAGCCTCGATGTTGTATGACTCGACGTAGATGGGGAAGCGAGGGTTGTTCAAGCCAACCTTCTGGCACGGGATGGAGTCAAGAGCAATGCCGGTCCACGTGGCGAGGTCAAGGTAGGTTCCCGAGTCCGGAGTGGCGGAGATGGGGCCGATGTCCCTGAAAGGCTGAGTGTAGACGGAGTCGACAGTGGTGACACCCTCCTGGATAACCCAGAAAAGAATGATGGGCTGAACTAACATTAGCAGTACTCATGGACAATGACAGACAATCTTCACTCACGTTCTCCGGGTCAGCATCGGGATTTCTGAGCCAATAGGACCAGTTGATGACTTCAGCAGCCTGGGTGCCATTCTTGAGGAGGTGTTCATTGGCAGCCTGGTAGACTTCCTCAACCTTCTCGCCGCTGAAGATAAACGTCTCAACCGCCCAGTCGCTGTGTTCGATATCATAGACCTTGACATTGAGAGAGGTCACGATACCAAAGTTATGGCCAGCGCCCTTGACAGCCCACCAGAGGTCCGAGGTCTCATTGATGGTCTGCAAGGTGCCATCGGCTACCACAATGTTCATGGAAACAAACTGATCGGCGACCAGACCGTGGTGACCCTGAAGCCATCCATGGCCACCCCCAAGAGCAGGCCCGAGCGTGCTGACGCACTCGCATGTTCCCGTGACTGCAGTACATGGTCAACGACACATCTTGACAAGGTAAGAGTGATGAAGATAAAGCTAGAACGGAACTTACCTGTCTGCTTGCCGGCGGCCCAGAGCGTGTCGGTGACGAGCTTGGACCCGGTACCACCGCCAATCTTGGCGGTTGTTCCGTCTGCAGCAACCTCGACACCGCTCAGCTGGGACAAGTAGATTTCAATACCGTTGTCCATCTTGCCCAGAGTGGTAATAGCGCCATGCACGCCATTGTACGCAAGGAATGGCATGCTCTTCTCGTTGGCGAATCTGACCTGTAGGCAGGTTGGTTAGTACCTACTTCGCGCCTAGTCACATTCGGACGTAACTAGAGTCATTCACTTACAGTCTCGGCAACATCGTTCTCGGTTCCGGGAATCACCACGAGGTTGGGCTTGGGTGCATCAAGGTTCGACCACCGGATAGACGCGTTGGTAAACTCGGCAGTGCCCGGCTGGTAGATCTTTGCAGTAGCTGAGAGCCTATTGCCAAACTCAGCCGTATCTCTCGCGCAGATGCCTCCGAGGAGTTGACGAGCGACAGGAACGTTTAGGCATGCTGAGGTGATTGCCCATGCAGCAACGGCTGTAAGGACTTCCATCTTGAATCGATGCATCTCGGCAGGGGAAGGGGCAGGAGAGGGAGCCGGATTGGCAGTAGATAAACTCTCGATAAACCCAAGGATGCAACTGGTGACACAAAAGCTGGCCCAAGTGTAACCTAGATGTCAAGAGAGTTCGAAACGAATGTGGTGGTAGTGAACGGACAGGCCCCTCGTGGTTGAGTGCGCCTGGTTCCAAACAGTCAATCTGTCGACAAGCAACAGCGATTCGACCATTATTTATCGTGCATGGGAGGTGTGATGGATTCTGTAAGCCAAGTTTACCGGGCGCAACGCTGCTTGCATTCCTAATTTCGGTCCCTTGCTTGGGTGCCCCTGACATGCATGCGTCCCTGCTTATTCTACAACGGAGCCGCCAACCAAGTTGATCAAAAGTGGTGAAAGCTCCTCGCGACCCTCGTCAATATGTGTGGCGGTAGTCCGCGTATCCCGGGGAACATAATGACGAATTGTCCAGACTTATGCGCTTTCTAGATGCTGGATTAAACCGCGCGTACTCTCTGGGAGACCTCTTTCTTTCCACGCAGGCTAGTGAGATGCCTCGACATGGCCCCCATCTCAATCCACGTGTCTCTGCCAGTGTTCATTTGTAAGTGAGTTACATTCATTTACCAAACTCCCAATCAGCATGAATACCGCAGCGGAGCCCTATGGCCCAAGGTTACTTTGAGGAGGGAAATCGTCCCATACAGCCCAACCGTAGCGAATAGTTCCGACCGGTGTTTGTAAATCCTGCGGCCCGTACCATGGGACACCTGTGTACCGACAAGTCCAACGGCTGCCAACTTCTTAGTGCCAAGTCAAGTCAAATCAGAGACAAAACTCCGAATACTACCCATCTGTTGCACCTCTTCGCACTTCGGCGATGAGATATATCCTACTCTCCACAATCCCCCACCATGATTCTTCCTTCAATGCTGCTACGAGACGTTAGGCCCTCGGCTGTGGGGCATCTGGTACAGCGCAGCCACAAAATCCCTCGTGTCAACATTTTTGAGGGGGGGTATCTTCTGTTGTGGAGTGCCTCTTCTCAGTGCTGCTCAGGAAATCTGGATGCCTTTACACAAGGGTCAGGAACCAAGCCGAGGCAGCTATGGCTCGGGAAGGTTGATTGAACGTCAGGTCGGAGAATCTCCCCGAGTCTGCGCCTCACTGTACCCCTTTGCTACTGGAAATCTGAAAGCCGTTTGTCTCTCGGGCCGCTTTGACCTGTCAACCATCCCCTCGGACCCATATGAAGTCTTCCATTTTCTTTCCCCCCTTCTGGACGTGTTCTCGGCATGACCGTCTGATATGAGAGATTCTGGATTAAAGAATTCGGCTGCTCCTGTCCAGGCCTGGGCCTTCTCAACTGTAGCCCCGTTTGCAAATCCTAGGCCGTTTAGGTCTGGTGTTCGCAACTCGCCCCCGCCCCCTCATCACATCATCCGAGGTATCCTCATTACCTTATCGTAAAGAAAAGTATTGATAGTGGGGACGCTCTACACCGGGGGAAGCACCCGTGTTCCGCTTGGGCCCCCTGCAGAGGGGTGCTGTCCACTTTCGAGTCAGGGGGCAGCCATGGATTCGATTCCACCATCATGATCTAGGACCTTGGCAAGTGGAGGAGAGCTCCGTCAACTGAACGCTGAATAGCTCAGCGGACGGGAGAGTGGAGGCAAATTCAGTCCAAAACATGGCTGCGAAGCTGCGTTTGTTTTATCATCTGTAATCTGAGCTGATGTTGGGAGGCCTACGGATCGAAGCGGGCGGGTGAAGCGGATGAGGGCCCAATTCTTAAAGTAATGGTATCCCTGTTTTTGATCCCAGAAATTCTTCTATCTGGTAACCTTGCGAAGAGCCATAACCACGGAGACGACTTGAATTGCCAAATGAGAGATGAAAGAGACAACTGGAAGCCGGATGATGAGCGAGTGTAACACACTCCTGAGCCATCACCGTTGCGGTAGCACCGCGTCCTGCTCACCAGATGCGGGATTAGTCCGACGAACATGTCCAAAGATCCTTGAACCCTTAGAAACTTCACTATGGTTTGTCTTGGGGCTTCCCATACACGAAGTTTGGTTTGCACTGTCACAGCTCGGAGATGGAGTTATGCAACAAGAAAAGCTACATGGGGTCCCTGCAGATTCATCCAAAGTCGCCTTGCGGATAGTAGGGGAAATGTCTCCTCCGCCATGGGTTGCATCAGTTGGGACTCTACGTTCCAACTTGCTGCGTACAAGCCTGTTGCCATGTTTCCAATGATCGATGTTCCGGTTCTTGTGCACTAGTGTTGGATCGCGGACCCTGATTCAAACATCTAGACTTCCTTCTTGATTCAGTTCAGCTCCTCCTGGTCTCTCAGGATTTAATACTTGTATGCATGGCGTTCCTCAATCTATCTTGCTCTCTTCCTCGGTCGTATCCGCAGTCATTGGACATATTTCGACCCCGCTCCCTCGACTGAGACACAACCTGCCAATGTCGACCACTGATCCCACGGACCCAGCTGCGCAGGCTGCCGCTGCAGCTGCCGCCGAGGCAGGTCGACAGTTCACGATCGAGGCGTGGACACTCTACGGCATCGGAGTGATCGTCACGGCCTTGAGGACGTACGCCAGAGCAAAGGCTGTGGGGTTCCGAAATTTTCGGGCTGACGACTACCTTGTGTGGGCAGCAATCGTATGTGTGTTGGACAATACTACGGCACTAAAGAAAGCTTGTTGCTGATCTTCATCTACTTTGTGTGCAGCTTTTCTACACAGTCCAATCTACCCTGGCCTACTCTGTTGGCAACATCGCTCACGGGCTCGCTAATAATGGCATGACGGACGAAGAGCGAGCGGCACTATCTACGAGTGATCCAGAATATCAACTCAGGTACGTCGGCATTGACACTAATGCCTCATGTCATTCGTTAAACCGGAACACAGGATCATCGGATCCAAGATCCAGATTGCTGGGTGGACCACTTACTCGGCACTCATCTGGCTGCTGAAGCTCGCGATGCTGGTCTTCTACCTTCGACTTACGGTATCTACTCCCTACTTACTATCTAGCCACGTCATATATAGTTGTCGACTAACACCAACATTTAGGAAGGTCTAGGCCGTCGGTATCGCATGCGGATCTGGATTGGCTTCGCTCTTGTCATAGGGACATTCGTCGCCTCTCTTGGAGCAGTGTTCTTGTCGTGCATCCCCTTCAGCAAGTACTGGCAGATTAGCCCGGACCCCGGAAGTAAGTTCATGATCCCCATAACCAAAAGCTTAACACATGCTCACTAATGTTCTTCTAGATTCCTGTCAAGCTGCTGTTTCGTTACCGATCATATGGACCTCCTTCGCTGCGAATGTTTCGACCGATATCTATCTCATTCTGATTCCAATTCCTCTGCTGTGGGAGTCAACATTGAGACTCGCCAAGAAGATTGCATCGACCATTGTGCTCGGTGCAGGCATCTTCGTCCTGGTCTGTGCCACGCTCAAGAGCATATTCGTGCTCGTGGTACGTTTCATCCATCGCGAATAGTCCTCGTTATAATTCTTATCTGTTCACTAACATTGAACTAGGATCCCGTCAATGGTGCCCAACTTGCCGGCACATGGGGTACTCGCGAAACCTTCGTCGCAGTCGTCACGACGAACCTTCCCATGATCTTCCCTCTCATCAGAACATATCTCAAACCTCTTTGGCCCAATGTCTTACGATCATCCAAGAACACTAAGAAGGCATACAAGACACCGAGCGGCTTCCGAACCATTGGGGGCGGCCATGGGGATTCCTCACGCCGGACTGGCCCTCCTAGCGCAAACCCTGTCGCCTCCAACGTGACTTTTACCGAAAGCGAGGAACGCATAATGAGCGATGTGAAGTTGCAAAACCTTAAAGGCTCTTCTACGCCCACATCAGGAAAACCACCGAACGGTATCGTGGTTTCGAACGAAGTTGAGATCGTTACCGAGGATAGGACCAGCCAATTTGGTGAGCAGCGCCCTCAACGAGCACATGAAGCTTGGTAGCCTCGGAGTTCTTTTTATTTGTTCATTTTCGATTGGTTGTAATTTCATGTCTTGCTACTTGCCCTGCGCTATACCAATTTCTATATTCAATCCATCAATTCTCTATGTGCTTGCAGGCGTTGCATGCTAGTAATACCTCGGAAAGCGGGTCTGACTTTTCCATGCAGTTGAATGCCACACCAAAAGTTGGCTCGACTGTTGAATGACAGAAATATCACGTTGTTTAATGATCCAAGTGGAGAAAACAGCTTCCCCCTTAGGTAGATGTAGCATGAAATCTCCGAAGTTTCTTGGACTGACTCGGCCTAAATGATTTGAAACTCTCCTTGGTCGCAACAACCACCACGAAGGTTTCTGCACGTGCGGACTCGGGGGGTTCTGCACTATCGCCCGTGACAGAAGCATAAATAAAAGTTACTCGTATTGAGGAAAAACAATACATCAATACCACCCATGTTCGTTCAATCTTTTCTGTTTTGTAAACTCTGTCTGCGCTGCAAAAGTTTGTATCACGACCAGTCTATGAAGAAAGGCAAGTTCTCAATGTACCAATGCCTATCTGCCCACATTCCGGCTCTGGCATGCTCACCTCGTTGTCTGCAGCAGGTAATCGTTGCTGTATGTGAGGCTGTAGATCTTCGAAACACACATGCAAGTACTTTAACAAACCATTATCTACTTGGCAGCAGCCAGAAACCGAAATATCACCGATATGTCTTGCAAATATTTTGGCAAGCACAGATGCAGCAGAGGCATAGTCGCAGCCAGTCGTCTCCATGTCTCCACATGACCCATCTATCTTGTGGTCGAAACGACGATTGTCTTGCTGACGCCCGAATGCTACGTTCTGAAGCTTCGAAAATACCTTGGGCAATCGGGCTGGAACAGGCTATCTGGGGCCCACCTCATGTTGCTTGCTTTCTATTGTGGTTCCCCGCGGTGGGTAAGGTGACCAACCCGCCCAAGAGGCCTCCCACTTTCCGGGCCCTCTTTCATCAATCTCAGGGTGTGTAGATACGCAGTCTAGGAGAGGTCTTATGATGTGATAAACAAGAGGACTTGTCCAGGACTTGTTCCCTGGCGGTTCAAGAAGACCCGCGACCCGAGTCCTCGCAATTTCAAGTTTATTACAGGGCTTCTGAGATGCACGGAGTGAAGGCTACACACAAGTAAGGACTGAGTGAGTTGAAGGCTGTACTCCCCCACATATTGTTACTTACTTGAACTACAGACTTTGGCCATGAATACCAGGTTATGCAGATTTCAAATCTGGCTTGGACTAGGTACAACAAGTGGTCTGGTTGTAACAGCGCGGGAAGGAAAGAGTGAGACCAACGTTAAGTTACAGATACCACTATGAGAAATCACGATCTTCTACAAAGCGCACTGCTGTCTGCGACATGTATAAGCCGACCTGTATATACTTTGTGGGAGAGACTTGCCTGTTGCAAAAATTGTTAATAAATAGAAATTGCGACCATACGAGTTAAGGCCCCTTTCTGATATTGAGTATTAACCAAAAGGTCGATCTCTTAGGGATTGACCTTTTGCCAAGCGTACGACTGTACTAATCATCCCAAGCCCAAACGAACAAATCAGTTTATAGAACCGTGACACGTTCAGCCAAAAAGGTTCTAGTCCACTAATCTCGAGTACGAGGATCCCGGATATTCGTACAAGAAAGTACAGTTCTAGTTTTCTTGGCTATGAATACTTATTGCATTTATGTTAAGGAAATGTCTAGCCAGTAAAACTTTCTGTGATGGGCTGACCGAAGTGTGATTACATATTGTATGGGTTGGAGTTGCCGAAGGTGAATAATTAATGCCTGCCCATTCGCCTTGCCTTACATGCCTCTGCCCTCTGTCGTTACTAATCAGGTAAATCAGGGCGCCTCTTTCGGGGCCGGGAGCGAGCGTCAGCACTACTGCAATTTTTAAAAGCGGTAACAAAGACAGCATGGCCAATGATAGTGGTGGGCCTGAGGGTGATCCTTCGGCCCCATGTCACCGGCGCTGTGACTAAGTCCCTTATTTCCTCGGCGCCGAAATAATGCATGTCACTCCGGGAATTCAGGGTTGATCTTCGAAGTCCGCCAATTCAACTTGACTACATAAAGCTTGACCTGACTTAGTACCTTGATATGATGCGGATATTATTGGTATTGAGGCATCCAGACATCACTTAGCATCCTAAATTCGCTGAACTATACCGTCTTTTGAATCATACAACAAAAGTCTAGCTTTCTCATCTCAATATGGCTGATTCATTCCCTCGCCGGCGTATCGTCATTTCGAATCTCGATCTCGATTTACCCAATTATGGAGCCAAGACTGAGCCTGGAGTTGAGGTAGTCACCGATAACTTGGTGACAGAAAACATGTTCGACGGTCTCTTGCAGAGAACCAAGATTGGGACCGTCTCGGCAGTACCTGCCAGCAATGGAGGACGGTGCGTAGCATCCGGCTCCCCAGAATTAGATGAGTCGTGATTGACTTTTGCAGAGGTCTGCCAGCCTTTGCTGATGTCCCTGGAAGTGGAATAGTCCTGCCAGGTGGAGTGAACGTTTACTTCTTGGACTTGGCCCCTGGATTCACTACTCCGATGGTATGTTGATGTTCTTCTTACTATAAGTTCTGGCAAATGGATCAAGATTACTGCATTGATGGATGTACTGGCCCAAGTCCACCTTAAGGCTAATCCAACCTTTTCAGCATCGGACCCCATCAGTCGACTACGTTGCTGTCAACCAGGGAACGCCTATGCTTATTACACCGAAGACTGCTTTCAGTGCCGAGGATGGCAAGGCTGATTACGAAGAGACAAACGAGAGCCTACTTCGACCAGGGGATGTTGTCGTTCAACGTGGGGCTATGCACGCGTACGTTTTCATTTTTCTTTTGACAAATAATGTGAAAATTTTGACGACCAGAGCTAATTTATTTTCGCTGCAATAGTTGGGCAAACAGAACTGACGAGTGGGTTCGTATGATCGGCATGGTCATCGACGCAAAGCCCTCAGAATCTGTGTTGGATGGAAAGCAATTGGAGCTCGGCGAAAAATGGCTTCAGTGAGCACCTCCATTGCATGACCGATGTCCTTCGAGAGTAGAGAGTCTCGTTGCATGATATGAGATGAGGTGAGATGGCAGATGCAATGTTGAGGCAGCAGAGAGGGGACAAGTTTTTGAGCATTTGCGAACAACGCTAAGCGTCGAAAGAAGTTATCGATTTGAACGTCATTATCTTACTACCCAGTATATGCGTGTCTCTAGTCTCTGTTATTCACCCCAGGCCGCGGGGTGTATACAAAGCAATCCCTGTTGTAGAAGAATACACCCGTGCCATCCCCTTCGTCCACCCCATCTTCTACAGGAACATCGAATAGCTTGCATTTTTTGGCTTTCGATTCCCATAAAAATGACTGACATCGAGGTGGCCGGCGCCCGTCGGTGCATAATGCCCAGCACTCGTATGCGTTGTCAAAGTCTACCCCAAGACCGTAGTTCCCGTATGCGGGCTTTATGCTGCCCTCGACATTGCAGGTCGCGTTGGTTGGAGCCTGCGGTGGCCAAGAAGCGAGAGCGTTGACACCAAGTGCTAAGGCTGCGAAGGAGCAGAGGGCTATCATATTGAGTATGACCGAGTTGAGGAGCGGTCGATAGTGTAATGCTGAATCTGTCTCTTGTGCCCCCAAGTGGAAATTAGCTGATCATGGGGACAACGGTCGATAGCCTCAACTAGCGACGCGAATGCAACAACTTACTAGTATTTATAGGCCAAGGAGGAGAAATTACCCCGCGTGCCACCTACGTAGTAAATAAAGTACGTGTGTTTCCTGTGGATTCAGCCAGCTCAATGCAGCTGACAAGAACATAATCATGGTGTAGTTGGTGTTAAGTACCTACACGCAGCCAAGCGTCGGCTCGTATTCGCTCTTGATATTTGTCTTTTGGGGGCTGACTTGCGTTATAGTAGCTGGGCGTAATGGCGGCTTCAAGGCACATTTGATTCGCGGCCATGGAGCAACGTGACATAACAATGAACTGATCACACCAATTCATCTCCGGATGGTCGCCCAGGTATGCATATGTGGTATAGAAAAAGACATCACTCATTCATTCAACCTCAAAAATTGTGAATTGTCTCAGGAAGCAAAACCGACCTCAAAGT
>JFFI01000392.1:0-16779 GCA_001563125.1 Colletotrichum salicis
TTTTTGGGGTGCCCAAAAGGGGGGGGGGGCCCATAAGTAGGTGCTTTGACTTACCACTGGCCAGGTTCCCAAAGAGCGCACTTGCACCAAGCAATACTCTCGTTCTCCTGACGAACACCTCACTTCGTACAACAAGTGAACTAGACCAAAAATCAGCAATGGATCCGAACCAAAGTCCAAGAGCCAACTCACCTCAACTGTTGTCGTGCAGATACCTTTCTCGTGTCGGATGTTCCTCGCAATGTACTCTCCAAACCTCTGGCCTGGGTCGCACCCTACAGAGGGTTCAAAGCACATGGCCCAGCCAACTGCAGTATTCGAAGTCGGGCGGCACGATGCCGGCATCGGAGCGGCATGGGCCGTCGAAATGACGGTGGCGAGAACAGCCAAAGAAGAAAGCAGCGGTGGAAACATGGTGAAGGGCTAACGAATGGAGGTATGAGTAGATTTGCTACGTAGTTTGGGTTGAAAAACTCAAGAAGATTGACCAGCTTGCGGGCGAGCTTGGTATGAAAGTTTGCTGCTCTCTACCGACATATATAAAAGTACCTCGGACGGTGTCCTAGCCCAAGACCAACTGCATGTACAAGTATCCATTCTTTTATTCAATCAAAGTGACTTACGTGCGAAACCGAGCTTGCAAGTGGAAACGTACAGGGAGCGGACTTTAAGGCGTCGCCGTGGGCCCGTGTCGTAACTGCATATGGCCTCTTGGAGAGGAAGCCGAAGCCCACATCAATGATCAGTCTGATTCATGAATATCAAGCATACAGGGTTCAGCAATTTCTTACGGATAACTTTGATCTGTGCACTGGAGCTGTCTGCCCTCTTTCACTTAAAAACGCAAACGCGTTCGATTAGAGGTGGGAATGATGAGCATAAATTGGCTTCATTCAGCGTTATGCGTACTTGGCCTTGACAGGGCTGAAAGTCAAATTAATACAATAGGCTACCATTATATAATGTAGTATGATACTTGGAGATTGTATTGTGCAGTCATTCGTGATGTTGAATAATTACCTAGCTATAATTTTGTTAGCACTCTCTCCGGCGTTGTTCCCTGACTCGCGCCGGCATACGAGCTTAGATGGTTTTGTAAGACAATGACATCTTGCGTTTAGTTCCAATAGACCTTCAGATATATATACATATATTGAGACGTTAGTGTAAGTGGAGTGTTTAAGCTATCCGTGACTTCAAGAGAGCCACATGGACAGATAGATTCGGAACAAAAAGAAACAGTGGTGAAGAAGAAGAAGCTCCCTTCTTGACTGTAAGACTTTGCGCCCTATCACTCAAACTCGAGCTCATGCGAGAATGTGATGATCGGCAAAAATGCCACCAAGAATGGCGTCGCAGCTATGGCCTACAAAATGGTTCCTGGCCTCGAATAATACTACTCCTTCTCGATCTTTTCCCGTATGTTCCTGATCAGACACACAACTTGTAGCCTCTCATTGAGTCCCGATGACAAGACGGCTGGAGAGTTGCTATCCAATTCGGAGACCTGCAGCGGGGGGGTTTTTTTTCTTCGTTTTAGACCCAAAACGGTCACATATCCACCATCGTCAACCGGCTGTGTGTTCTAGTGGATTATGATTTCTCGTTCACAAGCATGTACACTTGATCCCGAGAAGGTAGCAGATTCGAGCCCTGCCACGGTCATAGCAATCTTTCGAGACTTGTCTTTCGGAGTTGTTGGTCCTCTCTACCACCTTCTTTTATCTGGCTGCTGCCTTGGTAACTTGATAATATGTAGACTGTATCTTTGACTTCCACTTCATCTGATTTTGATGTAGGACTACTTCGTTTTGGGAACGCGTAGCTCGATGCCAGTTGTTCAGGGTGTATTTGAAGGTGATGGTCATTGGACAATTATTATTGCTCCTATCTCTTCAACGTAGGGCACTCATGGGCAATGTTATGTGTAGCTCCTCATGCAAATTATCTTTGTTGAACACTACTCGATTGTCCGTCTTATTTTCAGACCTGTTGTACGATACACACGACAGTTTTGCCTCATTCTCTCGCCAACCACCCAAATTACTATGCCCACTGCCCAGCGATTGAGTCCTGGAAGCAGGCAGTCCATTGATAGCCTAAGTGAAAGTCGGCACCCTGCTCCATAATAGTCCTCTTAAGCGATCCAGTTTCAAAGTTCTTGAGTTAGTGGGCCGACGATGGTGCTTCCCGAGATATAGTCCTTTCTGTCCTTGTTCCATGCCCTGGGCTGCGCTTCCCGGTCAATTCGGTTGCAGTCTCACCGCCGTATCCAGCCTCTTCGAAGATAGTCCTCCTCTTCTTACGTCCTAAGTACACCAAGGCTAGTACCAGGAGAACGGCCGCCACAACTGCAACAGCAATACCTGTTATGGCCCCAGTCGAAATAACACTCTTTGTTAATACGATTTCTCCAAGTTGGTCTTGTTGGCCAACAGCAGCATGTCTTGCCGATACAGACTGCTCGACTGCAACTTCAACGGTTCTTGGTGTGCTGGAGACGGATAAGGGTCCTGTGGTTGGAAGTCTTCTCTTGGATACATGAGCACAGGCAGATGATACAGTATCTCGAGCTCCTGTCAAAGTCAGCTTGTCAGATAGGAAGGAAATTGGAAAGCTGGTTGCCAGACTTACCTGAAATATCTGCTGGTGTGCGTGCAACCAGACATGATATCAGAACCAATGCCATGGCCTCCTGTTTGTCTGTGTCACATGGACAGTGCACATTATCGAGTCCGCAGCCAATTCTCCAAATGCCGTCCCTGATACAGGGAACATCATAGCTTGGCTGGTAGCCAAAGTCCCCCACATCCGTCGCTGTGTGTAATGAGTAGACAAGGTCGCGGAAAGGTAGCTTCATGCTGGGACGAAATTTGATCTTAGATTCGAGAGTGGCGAACAGAGAAGATGCATCACGGAAAAGGCTCGCCTCCAAAGGATAATTGGAAGCATCCAGTAGCATCATATTATTCTGGTTGCTGGTCTACCACCCCACGAAGCCAAGCTGAGCATCTGGGGGATTGGGAGCGCCACGATTATTGGAGACGGTGCGCGCCACGGTGACGATCTTTGAATCTAAACAAGCCACAGGTTTCCAGTTTCCCCTCCTTTGTCCATGTCGAGGACCAATCACTCTGCTTCTACTAGCATCGAGAGAAGCAAGCATGTTCCGGCAATTGGAATCACGGGTATGCGGGTTCGACTAGTCCCTCTACCAAACTAAGCAAGCTTGGAGCCAGCTCCCTTTTTTTTTTTTAGCAGACCGCCCTGCCTTGATGCACCATCATCCACTCAGCCCTAGAAGACAGTGCCATCGCTCTTGATGAGGATAGGGCTTGACTTGGTCTGTGGCCGGAACTTTGCTGCCGTCTCGCGCCCAGATTTCCATGTTCCTGCCTCGAGCAGCTGTGCCATGCTCAACTGGACACCCTCTCCCATGCGAGACTGAATCTTGTCATAGAGACTATCAATCAGCACCAACGTCATGGCCCTCCACTCCACGATAACATCGTCACCAGCCTCGAACATTGGCAGCTCGCTGCCCGATGCTTTCAGGCCTCGCTCCAGCGTCTCCTTCTTCAGGGCCAGAACACCCATATCGACGAACAGGCCGCCGTTGCGGTACTCCGGCAAGGCCGTGAGAGAGTCAGAATTGACCCAGTCCAGACCGAGGACCCGTTGGAATGGGACCATCAGGGAGTAGGTGAGCCACTGTGTCAGTTTGTGGAAGGGTTGAATGCCGGCCGCAGGGGAGTCGGAACTGCCGGCCTCTGCTCCCTTGCTTAAAGTGCTCAACGGCCAGGCATCACCGATGGGCGTTCCGCCAATAGTTGTGCGATCCTTGGGCCAAGCAGGAATCAAAAGCGTCTGGAGAATGTCCCAGAGGTAGAGTACGTCGATTTTGGAGGACCCCTTGGCAGACTTGACCAGGTAGTCTACTCGTCATTAGCAATCTGTCAGTACCTCAGGGGCAGCGGTATCAAACGTACCAACGAGGTTGCCTGGACGGCCCTCTGCTCCAAATACTTCAGAATGCTCAAGGAGTGACTTTCCAAGGCTCCGGAGGAGACCGGCGCGAGAGTCAACTCCAAGCATAGGGTTGCTGTCTGAGACCTGGAAGCCCTCTGCCAGTGCACTTGTCTCCAAGCGCTCCAACCCCTTTCCTGTGAGCAAAAGAGATTAGTAGATGCCTTGGGTTTAGAATTGTATTCATTACCATCAACTATAGGGTTGGCTTTGTCAGTTGACGTTGTAAAGGCCAGAGCGTTGAACATATGGAGACTGGCTACGGCGATGCCCTCACTCCGCTCATAGACCTGGTCGGCCTTGGGCTCCTTGTATCGCCAATGATCACCTGCACCGGCGTCCAAAAGCACAGAGACAAAAAAGAGGTCGATAAGGCGACGGGTAACCTCGGTCTCGTCGCTTCCATTTGCCTTCCACTCTTCTATGATGTTGGTAACGCGGGGCACATTCCCGACTTCAAAGTGCTGCCAACGCCCGTGAGGAGGGATTGTGTGGAACTTGTCTGGGCCGTAGTCACGCTAAAGACCTCATGTTAGACCTGCGGCATGAGGTTTCGAAATAGAAGAGGAATGAGTCCCGACCTTGATAACTGAAGCCACGAAATCGACCACCTCATCCAGCTTATCCTCCCGAACCTCAAAGTGGCTCAAGTTCCCGGCTTTGGCGACATCCCCAACGATCTTCGCCCGCTCCCGGATGGCGCGCAGGGAGAGAAGGTACTTGACTTCGGAGTCCATGGTAAATAATTTGGAAAAAGGTAAATGTGAGAATTGGTATGAAGGTGATGAGGAACCCTCGTGAGCGATGAATGCGCGACGACAAAGGACAGGCAGGGCGACTCCGCACTTATCTAATAGGAGTCACGGGGAGCTCCGACGATGTCACTGAGGAGGCGGTGGGCACCTGCGACGGCGCCCGGAGCGCCTTATCGGCCTGACAAACACTGAGACACTAATACCACATCGGGCGCCGGCGGGTACTTGCGGCCCTCGCATTGCACTTGCTTGCCAAGTGGTTTGTGATACTGTAAAGTAAGACATTTGAGTAATTTATTACTTAATTCAGCAGAGTCCCTATACTTGATCTGATTGTTTACAGCAGAATAGACAATCGATCACGATGTCTTGAGATTACACAACCACCCACGGCCGAGAGTAGAGTTTAGCATTCACCCAAGTGGGGCACGATGAAGTCATTCAGGGTCCAGGGAAGTTGTGCTCGAGGTCATCTAAAGCAGGGCATGTTGATTACCGAGTAAGCTAGTCTCGTCCTACGATGCCATCTGGACTTGCTACGATTAGTAGAGATTCCTATAACGGTCTTCTGTGTTAGTTCTGCGAACATAGCCATTATGAATTCAAAATAGCCATTGATACCCCAGGCGCCGGCACGTAAGGGTCTTCAGAGCTCCTTGCGGATCGTGGACTACCTAGGTAATGAATAGTTGACAGACTGCACTCCAAATTAGCCAAAGGAAACAAAGTGATGGCGTTGTATAGTCCAACCACTTTTGATGAAGGCTGCATTAGATCGTAAGAATCATCTTCCTCTTGCTTGCACTGCACACCTTGAAGGTCATGCACTTGTCGAAGCCACCTCGGACACGGACATGCTTTCGCTCGAGAAGCTACTGACTATGGTCAGTGTGAATCCATCTCACCAACAAATCTGATTCGGGTCATCTGGGAAGAGCGTCAGGGGAGGATATTGAACTGGAAAGACTAGCTTATGACTCATACAGCATAGCCTTTCCCTTGCCTTTACCACCACTTTGGTTGTTGAAGAGTACTAGACTGATCACGAGTCCATATTTAGAGCTCTGAGCAGGATTCATATACCTTAGAGTCAAAACATTCCTGTGGTACGCTACTCACGATATTCGCGAACGATTGAACACATGCTGTGTATAGATCACGTGTTGGGCGGCCTCCAAATGAAGACACTCAGCCTCGATTCGATCAGGCAGCTGTGTACTGATGCAGCCTAGGACTTCTCTCGACCACACTTTAGTTCCAAAGAAGCCCAGCAAATCGCAAAATCCCCAACTAGACCCAAGTTGACTCTCTTGTGTCTAGAAAAGACAATCCGGGGTCCATGCAAGGGAGGCTATCATTCAATCAACTCAAGCTGCGAAATGGATGGATTCTACGCCCTCCGTCACTTTCCCAACCCATGGCGCAGGGAATCTTTGCAACCTGTCGAGGTACCATCATTCTCGACCGCGAGTCACACCTGTGATCATTGCACTGCAGCTCTTATATCGACGTCGAGCGTTGATCCCGAGAGAATCAGTAGATGGTTGTCGCTGCACAGCGACCCATTGAAGACGCGCCAACGGGGAAGCCTTAGGTGGAGGAACCTTTTGCCTCATACCATGCGGCAGGTTTCTGCTGCCAAAGCTGCAGGATGTCCGTTCTTCGTCTGGATATGGGGACAGATTGAGAAGTCCGGGACACCGCCTGAGCAACTTTTGCGGACAAGGATTTGCTTGGTGATTGAGTCTGTCAACGGCATCATCGCCGACGCTATCAAATGCTCGATTCTTCTGTCAACGAGCGATTACTCTTGGGGTCCAACTGGAGGGACATTCGACATTGAGTCCGACGCTTGTAAGTTGAGTCTCTACTCATGCTAGCACCCATCACCAAGATGTCTTGCTGAGGTTGCTACAGATGACCCCTGCGCGAATGATGCCGTGGGACAAACCATAGATGGCGGTACCTTTTCAGAGAGTGGCATTGCCCAAATTCGTCGTCGGCTCCAGGTATGCCTCGAATCACACCCGTCTTGTCGACAAGGGACAGGCATCCGGCCTCTGCGGTTCATCGTGTTGCCCCCCGGGAACGAAGAAATTGTCCGTATCAGACAAGTTCATAGCACAAGGATTGAGCCATATGTCGCTCTCTCGTATTGCTGGGGCTTGGGCCAAACCATCAAGACCACTACTGTCAACTTAGCTCGCCATGAAAGGGGCATAGAAGTGAGAAGCTTACCCAGGACTATCCAGGACGCAATCGACGTTACTCGAAGATTGGGTATCAGACTTCTCTGGGTTGATAGCCTCTGCATTGTGCAAAACGACCCCGCCCTTTTAGCCAAAGAAGTTGGTGATATGGCTCATTACTACGCCAACTCTACAGTCACAATCTCCGCGGCAGTCGCGAAAAGCTGTGCAGAAGGTTTCCTTAACACCCCTTACCCAGTAGGGCCGGACGGATTTGTAGGATTCTACTTCCCTTTTGACAATAAAGATCACGTTGATGATTCGCCTAAGAATCGCTTGAAGCTCATCCGTGCTGAGGCTCGAGACGAAATAGATCACATCGATACCCGAGCCTGGACATTGCAAGAATCTCTATTAGCCACTCGATTGGTCTCCTTTGGTACTCGTCGAATATCCTGGGCTTGTATGACCACTAGGTTCGGACCAAACTCAGGTGCTACCTCACTACGAGATATCATGTTCAGGACCCGCCACTGGGTAGGATACGGAGATAGAGTCTCCCGCAACATTAGCTACGGCTACAACCCAAGAAGCTCGCAACATCTCTTGTCGGATCTTCATGGTATGCTTTATCCCCCTCCCGAGGCAATCTTTCAGCTGTGGTCGAAGGTTGTGGAGGAGTTCTCACAGCGGACACTTTCCGTTCCTGAAGACCGGCTGTTAGCAATCTCAGGAGTCGCACAAACACTTGGAAACTTGGTCCATCCATTGGGTGACATCGACGCATCGCCATACGCCGCTGGTCTGTGGAACACGCCTCTTCTCCCTTTGGAACTATTATGGATGCCGAAGAAGCCCCTCACTCCACAGCTATCTTCCTCCTACATAGCGCCATCTTGGTCCTGGGCAAGCTTTCCAGGAGCCGTCGTCTGGCACTTACCTGACTTGACCCAGCTGGAGTCAACTGTACTTACAGGACCTTACCAGGAAGAGAAGCCCCCCTCGCTTACTGATAGCGACAACTTCGATGATTATAAACAGCTAGTAATTAGATCGCGGACGAGTGGTATAGGTCTCTCACGATTGCCGCCAGTGGTCGCTGTCTCAGTAGAGCCTCTCATTGACATTGCACCATATGGAGCCGTCGCGTCAGGATACATCACCTTACAGGGCAAAGCTTTTGACCGGATGCACGAAGTTGTTACGCCTTGGAATATTCAGATGCGCTTCGACTCTGGGGCAGAGCTGGAGTCGTTGAGAGACTTGCCTTCGGACTTCATTTGTTTCCACATACTAGGTTATATTGTAGAAGATAGAACTATGGGGACAAACTCACAAGGTTTGATACTTGGAAGGGCGAAAGACGGGACATACCGCCGAGTTGGTCTCTACGTGGGCATGAATATAGGTGACCGTCTGAGCATGGGGACTATGACAGAGATCACAATACACTAGGATCTAGATAGCGAGAAGATGTGAATGACAACAGAAGTCAACCCTCGTGGTCTGTAAGATCTCGAGTCGTTATCGCTGCATACTTACAGGCGAGATGATTTGGTGCCTAGTTATGTTTTGACTGTTCTAAATTGACAGAAAGTGCACAGTTTAAAGATTCAAGATGGCGGTAGCTAGTTGACCTGCGAATATTAGTCCTGGATCATCCATGATACGTCAATCTGAGTAGAGACTGTTGTTGATGTTCATATCAGATCGGCCGGGTCAATGTGAAATCGAAAACTCTAGGCTGGCGCGAACACCCAAAAGGCAAAAGCGATGCCAAGGACGTTGGGATAGAGACTGCAGTACAGAGCAACGGTGTAACACATTTCCGCCTATCACTTTCATGCCTATGGCGTGATTGGCAGGGCATCCGCAGCTCCATCCAAGGTGGGATCTGCTCCCGGATCGGACAACATCTGCAAATCTGGCTTTACCCGGCCAATCTTCCCCGCGATGATATACCCCGCGTTACGGACCCCGTCACCGCGCGCATCGGGGGGTTCGTCCGGACAGACCCGAAGATCGGGCGGGAGCTAGACTGCAGTCTGACAGGGGTCTTTCGGCTTAGTAGATAGCTCAGGTTGGGAGGTAAGCACCTCCTTCGGTGGTTCGTATAAGAGAGACCGAGCTCCAGCAACGAACGTCGTGAGTTTTCGTGAGATGGGCCGCGAGTAGCAAGTAACCGACTTTCATCTCTACCTTGACACGATGAAGCTCCTCGCAAGAGCGGCCCTGCTTCTAGCAGCGGTCGTATCAGCTATCAAAAACCCTATCCTCCCAGGGTCAAGCCTACCATCCTTTCTCGATCACCTCGAACGAAACTCACTAACACTTCCCCAGATGGAACCCCGATCCAGCCATCCTCCGCGTTGAAGACACCTACTACATGGCCGTGTCCTCCTTTACCTACTACCCCGGCATCCCAATCTACAAGTCTACCGACCTGGCAAACTGGGACCTCGTCTCCCACGCCCTCAAAGACCCCTCCGCCCTCGCCCTCTACGGCGTCTCCGCCGGCGAGGGCGTCTGGGCCCCCTTTCTCCCACCACAACGGCCTCTTCTACATCACCTCCATGACGCGATGGGGCTCCGACCCGGACTCCCGCTCCTGGCCGCGGATATGGTACATCTCCTCTTCGGACCTCCTCACCTGGACCTCTCTAACCTGGGCGGAGCCTTACGGCATTGATCCGGATATCTTCCACGACCCAGCCACGGGGAAGTCCTTCCTCAATCTTATGGGGCCTAATAACAACTATGACCGTCTGTGGGGCATAACGCAATGCGAAATCGACCTTGGCACGGGCAACTGTGTCGGTCCGTATCGCAATATATGGAACGGTACGCTTCCGCAGCTGCCCAGCTCGAGACCGGAGGGCCCCAAGATGTTTAAGCGCGGGGATTGGTATTACCTCCTCCTAGCGGAAGGCGGCACGAGCACCGGCCACCGCGCGACGATAGGCCGATCAAAGTCACCTCAGGGGCCGTGGGAGTCCTCACCTACGAACCCGCTCATCTACAATGGCGCTGATCCGAAGCTTACGGTGCAGTCGACCGGCCATGCGACGTTTACTGATACGCCCGACGGAGAATGGTACGCCTCCCTCTTGGCAAGACGGAACGTAAATGGTGCGTCACCGCTAGGCCGCGAGGCGTTTGTGGTAAAGCTTGACTGGGAGGATGAGTGGCCGACGATGAATGGCGGAAAACCTCTGTTGCTGAGCGAGAGCGTCGATGGGCCTGATCAGGAGTATCCCAAGGCGAAATGGGTTGATGAGTTTACGGGTAGGGAGTTGGGGATCGGATGGTACCAGCAGCGGACGCCTTACACGGAGAACTTCCGGCTAAAAGGTACGAATGGGGGTGGACTCGGGAAGAGAGTGATTGCCAACGACTCGGGTATCGTCTTCAATCCCAACGTCTTCACGCTCGGGGACCGGGATACGGCGGCTGCTGTGCTTCGAAAGCAGACTTCGTTGAACATGACTTTCTCGGCTAGACTGTTGTCGACGTCAGCCGGGCTGGGACCGAGACAATCGGTTGGAATCGCGTCGTATCTGAGTGAAGTCAACCATCAAGATATCGGCGTAAGAGGATGTTGGAACACGACGGGGCTGTGTTTGTACACAGATCTCTTACCGACTTCCACCGGCCCTACCACACGACCAAACGTAAGTTCCCCCGCCTTCAGGAAAGAAGGTCCAGAAGCTGATCAGCTACTTTCCGTATAGTCAACCGAGTACGCTCTCAGCGAGTCGACGATCCCTGCAGACCTGACACTTCACATTCGTGCCTCGCCTCTGGAGTACTCACTCGGCTACTCGCGCAGCAACGCGACCTCGCCCACGTGGCTGAAAAGTTTCAGCTCTAAGCAAATGGGCTCGAACCCCGGATACCCTAACTTTGAGGGCTCCATGTTCGCCCTCTTCGCGAGCGGGAACGGCGAACCGTGGCCATACGATGCCCCTGAGGTGGGCTTCAACCGCGTCGAGGAGGTATACTTTGAGGAGGCTCTACCTGATTATGACAATTGGGCATAGTACTTGGACACAGACAACTGGGCCAATTTGATGGTTGTTCCTTCATTTCTGCAGCATCATGGTAGACCTCTACATCTTGTTCATATCGTTTTTTCTTGTGTTAAATCTGATGAGTGAGTACTGGAACTCCTGTTTACCCCTCAGCTCAGTCAAGGCAGCAGTGCTAGTGAGGCGCAGCCGTGGTGTTCGTGAGAGAACGGATTCCATCTCGGGTTTCCCGCGCAAGTGAAGTCAAAGTGAACTGTGTCTTCTGATTCGTTTGCAGAACGTCTGGTAGTGCTTTCCGTTTACTGTCTACGGTATGCGTGGATTATGTTCAAGTAACTCTTATAGTGGACAGATATCCTTCGAGCCCAACCACGCTGTTAATTGACCAGAATCTCTTTTCCTACTGTGGACGATTCAATAAGCACCGAAGATGACGATGGGATTGCATTTGCCCACATCGTTCTGCTCGAGCTTCGATGTACGTGCGAGCTAACCTAATGCGATGGGATTTCCACCTACCAGAGTCCACATAAGACACCAAAGAGTCTTTACAGGAAGATATATACCATGAGGAATACCTGCCGGATCTTGACAAGTAGACCTAGGAGGTGAATATTCTGCGCGAGTCCTCGAGGCCATACACGGCTTCCATGATAGCTGCTCTGGAGCCACCGACAACGAGGAGGACTATGTTCTTCGCGCCATAGTCGTGCCCCGTTCAAGGCTGATTTGGAAGAAGAGAGTCCATACACCTACCGTTATGTTAATACACGCCCACCCCTTGCCTCGTTAGTATCATTGAAGTCGAAGGCAGCTATTCTTGCTCGCCTGCGGATAACACTATAAATGCCAACCTACCTGTCAGCATTTCAAGATTCTGACAATGACAGGTAATATTGGCCCATTGCCTGAGTTGACAAGTGCCCAAGGCCGACGGCAAGCACCTCTCCCATTTTGTGCTTAACAACGTGTGCAGCCTTCATATTGCCAATCGTTCCACTCTTCAGACTCTCGAAGAAGGAGTTCTGAACACATTCGTTACACATTCCAACAGCGAGCAGAGTCCATCCGCAAAGACGTATACCATGAGGAATACCTCCCGAATAATGATAGCTATCGTTAACTAAGGCGGTGTCTTGACGTGCCTTCAGTCTATACCCTACTGCAACTAATCTTAACCGTCCACCTGAACCCTCGTTCACAATGTCATCCACATGGCTCAACGCAGAAGCGATTTTCTCGCGTGAGAACTGTCTCCTGATGTATCCCGTTGGACTCAAAAGGCAGACGAGGAAGGTTGGTTCTTATCGGACTTTTATGCCTTCAACCACCTCTCATTACCCGCCCAGGTGCTGAGGTACCTGTCTATGTCGATTCTTTGTACTACCTACGTGTGGAGGAGAGGGGAAGTGAAACCCCGAGTGTCTCCTGAATTAACGACCTCTTTTTCCGTCAATATGAATGAAGATGAAGACGAACGTTCCTTGATTCGCAAGGCAGAGAAGAAAGGGCAAGCCCCATATCTAGGGGCTGATGTATTGCCCGTATGATGGGCATAAAAGATCGGAATTTCCGGCAGAAGACAGAAGGATCCTGCCAGTCTCGCGCTGTGCAATTGAATGCCGATTTGGCCTGATGTCATACTTGGCCAATTTCAGCAAACGTAGTTCCGGTATTCGTAGATTGAGCCTCTGAAAGGATACATCATAGAGAGGCTAGAAGACAAGGTTATCCGGCATTTGGGCAGGCGAACACGGAAAGGATCTTCAGGCACAAACGCTAGCGCCACGGTGCAACAGTGACGTGGTAATCCCTCACAAAGTCCACCTACGTTGAAGTTCTGATGGCTCATCATAGGTACGGGTAGGAGAAAAGGGGGATGCAAAATGCTGTGTAACATCTATCTGGCGATCGGGCCTTTTTTGCGTAAATGGAAGTCATCCCGAATGCAATAGGTGGTGGTAATGTCGTTTTCAAAGACTGAGGAAATACCTCGCAATAGAAGTGCGGACATGATGGTGTCGCCAGGTCTCCGACACGGGCGGGGGAAACACCCGGTTCGGCTGGCAATAGTGACCTCTGAAGGTCTGCACTAACCTCGTGAGGGAAGTGTGTAGAAGCTCCGGATATGCGGGGAAACGAAAAGGTAAAAAGAACGGTTGCAACGGTGGGCGATTAACGAAGCGAGGCGACGCGACATGGTGCAGGCATGGATGCCGGCTGTGGCTATATCAATACCACCGTGGGGACGTTAAGAGCCATGGATATTTTGATGATTTTTGGGTAAAAGACGGAGCAAGCTGCGTGGCCAGAGATTGCGAATGAGATTGACGAAGCATTGCGTACATGCTCGATTCCCTAAAGAAGAGCTTGGGAATCCAATAGTTCTCTCAACCCTGGGGCGACGCATGAAGAAGCACGGACGATTGGAGATGAGTGTTGGAAACCCCCATTATTGGGTACGAGATGGAAGCTGAAAAGGAGATGCTGGTCGAGTGTGAATGCGAGCATGGGTCATGCTGGGCGGGCAAGACAGAGGGCGGGATGAGCGAAGTGCTTGTGCTTGTTTGCAGTGACGGAATGGCGGAATAAGCCAGCCGTACGAATAATCTGTACTCCGTAGGTAGTCGTCGTCGACTCGTCGTCGACTCGTCGTGGCTGGCGGCGGTCTTACAGACGAAGGGCGATCGCTGAGATGACGTTCAAGCAGATCCCACGGGGATTGACGGGAATCGATGGACGGATAATCTCCCCGGGCGGTCTTCTTATTAGGACTTGTCATGTGAGCGGCGCAACAACTCCTATTAGTGCTTTTACATGTGCTCCGGAGCCCTATGGTGCGAAGGGCGGTACGGCTTGATTAGAGATGTCCGAGTCACATCTTGACAGGTGTCCAGTTCTTTGCATATGCTATGCTATTCTTGACGTGTGAATGTGATGCAGGTAATGTTGGCTGGTGACACCGAGCAGACAACAGCCGTATGCACTGGCCGAGGCAAGTAGATATATTGGCAATGTGAAGCTTCGACTGGAATAGGACGCCGGGCAGGTTCACCGGGTCTCGAGAACTCTACTTGGAGCATGGGCGCGTGAGCGGAATAAGGGGCCAACGGGGAGCTGCAAAGTCGACGAACACAAAGGGGGGGAGAAGAGGGGATGTGATAGGAGGGGACTCACCGGGAGTAGAGCAAACAGGACAAGGTAGCACAGGAGAGACCAGGGCCGGGGATGGTATAGAGTGGAATAGATTGAGGAGGGTTTGGCCTGGAAGATGACGATGCAGAGCAGCAAAAGCTAGACTCGATTAGAGGGTATCCGTAGTATGTATCCGTGGTATGTGTCCGCAGGAACGGAGACTGAGACGGACTGAGAAGGGATTGCGGAAGTCATCTCATATTCAGAATGAAGTTGACGACGTCCCGCGTTGATGATGATGTCGTCGGTCAATATTCTGCGGCCCAAGAGAGCAGGAGAAGCCTTGAAAGTGCAGGGCTGAAAATGAGGATGAGGTCAGTTCAAGGTAGCGCCTCAATGATCTGCTGCGAGTGTGGCTTTGGTGGAATTGCAACTTCATGCGAAGAGGTGCGGTACGAGGCGTTGAGAGGAGCGATTTGCTGCATGGGGGGGTGGCCACGGTGGCTTGGCTGGGAGGTTGAAATTGCATCGGATTTGCGAGAGTACGTGAAGGAGACGCGGCCAGACCAACCGGTGGGACATGCGGACTCAGTACCGCTTTACGTAACGCAGATGTGAGACGGAGCTACTGTACGGGCATTAGTGGCTGGAGAAGGAGGTAGTGGGACTTTTGACAGAAGTACCGCGGAGCCTGGAGGAGCTGGCAAGGTAAGTCTCCTTTTAGTACCTGATCGTGTGCGACGGGGAATTGCAGCAGCAGCGCGCCTGCATTGGGATCTTTTTGCTTCTCTTAGAACGGATATTCTTGATGATGAATATAGATGGCAATTATATAGTCGCATTGCAAAGAGACTTCATGAAGACGTTGCCTTTTCGAATCTCGTTCGGTGTGACTTGATGGACGAGTGTTGCACTAGTATTGATTGTGCTATGCGACCTGTGAGTTCGGTGCAGGCAGACCGAGGTGCAAAGTATTCGTGGGTATCCGCAAAGTAGGTAAGGCGCGGAGTCTCCGTACCAGCCTTCCTGAGGTAGAAAGACAGAGGAAGGTACGGAAAGTCGTAGGTTATTCGTACCTGCCTTGTGGACGGCATCTGACTAAGACTGTCCCGTCGGCTGGGGATTGGACGGGCCGGGATGTTTGAAGGAGGGGAGGGGGGGCGGTCCTGGGCGGATGGTTCGATATTCACCTCGCAGCGAGCTTCCAGCCACAGAAAACGGGCCTGTCACTCGCTGAGCGACCTGGGTCAAGGCTCCGGGGGGGGCCAACACGGGGCCGGCAGGAGTTGGGGAGACCCTCTTCCGAGTCGCAGAATGAGTGGTTTCCTTCTTGATCGTGTCTAGGCAAGTTAGAGGTTATGAAAGAGTCGACCGGTGACCTCTTACTTCTTTCTAACTTGTGTCAACTTGGAGGTGTCAAGTGGTTAAGCATCCAAGGGGACGGACGGGAGTCACCTTTTGACATGTTGTATCCGTACCCCCTTCATGGCCCTCATGGGGTGGAAGAGGAAGAGAAACAAGAGGATGCCTCCGTGCTTCGTCCGTATGGAGGTGCGTGGCATGTCCCCGGGCATCGGACCAAACAAGGCTGCAAGTGGCCCCGGTTGAATCGACAGTCGAAGCAAGCTAGAGGCGTGTCCCGGATAGAGGGACGATTCGGGAAGTTTTCCACGTCGAGGTGACTGAATGCCTGGCATAATATTCAAGGTAAGGTGAGCTTGGGTGAGGTTTGGATACATAAAAAAGGTACATGGAGTACATGCGTCGAGACGAGCAGTGGCGGCTCGCGTGAGTGGAAAGGCCGGGACGAATTCCACTGAGCTACAATCCCCTAGTGGTGCAGCAGACTGCAAAGAGCCCAAACGAGATGCTGTCAATGTCAAAGTCGGCCTTTTGGCAGGCAATGGCAGGCAATGGCAAGTTGGCTCATCCTTGGAGTGTCGATACGCGACGTGACCTTTGAGGTTAGTTACGTACCATTCTCGTGATTCCGAGCCAATCATGAGAATTAACAGCTGGAGGTGGAAGGAGCAAGTTGAGTTCAAAGATGGAAGTTGCAGTCGGGGCTTGTGCCTTCCATTCCATTAGTACCTACCCTACTCCGTACTTACCCAACAGAGACCAAAGTTGGCAGGCGCCATGGACGTGGACAGTGGACGTGCCTCTCCAGACAAAATCGGTGTGAATTTCGCGCGTATTGGCGCCATCTTGTCTTTAGACTTTGCCTTCCGCGCGGCTGGTCCTCTCCTCTTTCTGCAAAGTTCAGTTAGCATTTAGCACCACCGTCCCTACCTTACTTCGCACCTACCTACCTTACCTTAGTAAACTGCCTTACCTAAGGCAACTTGAAGGCAACGTGTGCAGGGACAGAAGAGAAAAACAGTCAATTAAGTCCATTGATGATTGGCCACCAGACCTCGAGCTTACTGAGGAAGGTAGCACTAAGTAGCTGAGTACGGAGTACCTCAGTAATAGCTCCCTTCCCACTGACCTTTCCTCACCTTGAGCTTGGCACATTCTACCGAATTTTTTTTTTCTCCCTCTTCCTTCCTTCCCAATTCCTCCCCATCCCGCCCTTTTCCCGTCCACTTGTTCCGTCACTCCGTCCGCCTTTTTTTTTTTTTTTTTTTTTTTTTTTTTTTTTTT
>JFFI01000398.1:0-22411 GCA_001563125.1 Colletotrichum salicis
GTGGGGCACGCCCTGGTCTCATGTTGGGTCGTAACACACCGATGGGATAATAATTATGTTTGGTATTACTATGCTGAGGTTAGAACCCTTTATCTTACTTTAGAAGTAGAATATATAGTTTGCGAATTATAAATCAAGAGCCTTATGAGTTGCGAAGCTATAAAACATTGCATATGCCATCTCAACGCTTAATACTCTTTATAAGATTTACCATATCTTATCAAATCAATTTCACTTAAATAGGTTATAGCTATGCGCATAGTCAAGAACTATTTAAGTTGGTCCATCGGTCACTTGCCCAATGTTCCTATAAATATCGCCCTTCTATGTCGCTCTTACTAGTATATTTCTCTGCTTAGAGTAGTTGAGAACTGGGTTGATTGTATACTAAGGTTAGGAAAACATATCGGTACGACCTTGCTTCAGCAATTCTTGGTGATTCTGGATGAGACAGGTATCATAGGACAACTCGGGGAGACGTCCCTGAGTTTTCCTTCAACCAAAGCATGCTCCCATTGAACAAGGCTGCAAAATGCTAGGTTTTACACTATGATCGTAAGCAAGTGACGAGACATATATGGCTGTCATAAGGAGAAAACTTGCGCAATAACCAAAGCGGTTCTGGCCGTTAATGATCTCAGAGCCCACAATCTGGCAATCACCAGGTGGATAGACAGGTCCTCCATACTTTGGATCAGAGTTGTAGTCGTAGCACTATTTGTTCGAGGGAGTTACTGCATGTTCATTGATCTGAGCAGTTGATGACATACGTAAACGGCGTGCGTGTTTGGCTTACAACCATTAGTAAGGAGGGAGCGCCGGATAGAGAACATTGGAACCTACAAATCCCGCACAAAACGCTCCGGGTTCATTCCAATTCTTGCCATTGTAACAAGCTGAAGCATGCCCGAAGAGCACTGACGATAATGTCAAAGCAAGCCCGAAAGACCGCATTCTACCTTCCAAGTAGCTGTAGTGGCGTGATTTTCGGATGGGTGGACAAGAACTGAGTAACCGAAACACAAAGAATATGAGGAGGTTGCCGAGAAACACCATAGATGAATCCTGAACTAGTTAAAGACTTTCAAGCACACGACGTGTTGTTGAGGATATAAGTATTTGACTGTTGACTACTACTTAGTACTTAGTAGTTAATAATCGATAGTCTTAATCAGTGATTGGACTTTTGATAGAAGGAACTGTGATAGAGTGCGTGGAAAATAAATATAGTGCTGGATTTCTCCAGCTTTGCTGGCTTTGGTGATTTACCCGAACGGGACCCTGCTTTGAGATGATATAGTTAAACCTTTCCAGAGGAATGCAAAGCTTAATGTCGACGCGGCGTATGGCACATTGGTGGAAGCCGGAAGGTTTGCACTGGGATTCCGTTTATTAAAATGTTCGTTCCGCTTCGTCTCAAGCTCAACTGGCCGTTGAACCTAAGGATACTATCGAAAAACAGTGCCGGAAGATAAGCGTCTTGCAAGTTTTTCGTCCGATTCCATAACCGTTTCTGTTTCGAAGAATATTCACGTTTGATCAGGTGACTTTAAATATGTACTTCACATGGGGAGTTTCTTCAACGGGCCAAAAGACTGTGCACTATGAAGAAAGCAACTTCGTTAGGCCGAGAAGAACGGTCAGTCGATATATTAAACTCTAGCTGAATAAAGTACGAACGATGAGATTTAATGAACTCAACATACATTGACGGAAAAGGCAATTTCTCGGAACCACTCACCTAGCGCACGGACTTCCGTAGACGCCGAAGATTTCGCTCAATTAGCCGGGAGCTGGGTGGGCATTTCAAAAAATTGACAAATTTTTAGAGAAAGGCTTCGCAGCAAATATATGCGAAGGAACAAATGTGCCGAAGACAATAGTGACACAGGCCATTGAAAGTATATGCTTACATGAAATTCATTTCTTCGATAACAAGGTACTTGGGGACACAGGGCCCGCAGATATTCAGCTGAGATGGCAACGATGATGTCGCAGCGCCACGCGTGGCGCTGCCGATTACTGCCGCACGATACCGCCTTCTACGAGCCGACCGCTCGTCTCGCACGGTACATAGATACGACCCCTTATGGGTCTCTCACATAGAGGGAACAAGCCACTTTCTATTATACATGTCTTCTACTTGTTACCTCGCTTTGTCGTGGATGATTAGTAAGCTTCTTAGACTCAAATTTGTGCAACTTTGGTTGAGTTACCAAATCTGATTTTTACCAGGTTTAGCGCAAAATGTGGCTGCAAAACGAGTTCCCCAGGGATCGAAGGGCTTATGTCAATCCATTGTACTTTCCATCACATATCGCTTAAAATATCAGCCATGATTGTATTTCCCGCTTTCTTACATTGAATAGGTACATATTATCTGTCTGCTGTCTATGATTGCATGGTCCTTCGCTCGTTCTCTCTCAAGTCAAAGTCTTTGCTATGTCCCTGTTTCACAGCTCTGATCACACTTGCCAATATGCCTTTTATGTAGATTGCCCTGTTTCTAATTCAAATCCAGTAGTAAAACTTCGCGTTATGGACTGATGGTGTGCTGCTTTATGGCCAATCGTATATGTCGTGCCCGCCAGGAAGGCAGCTGGCGAATCTCTCAGGTCTCTTGGTCATGTGGTCAAGCTCGTGTTAGTCTTAGATTCTGTAAGGGCTACATGTAGTGACGATGGAAACACGTGCTAACGCATCCATTGTTTTGGGGAAAAGCCTATGTTGAGGCATGGCAGTTCCATTTTCCCGGCTTGGCTGAAGTTGGGGATCAATTTGAAGAGAATCTGCTTGTAACAAAGATCAAACAAAGAATAGAAGTGTTCCTTTCAGAGAAAATGGTCCATCGGCAAAATCATCAGAGCGCAAACCGTCTAAAAAAACGGGCCACATTGTAGAATCAGACCAGGAGAACAGACCATCGATTGTTCGGCATCAGAGAGGAGCATAAACGGGAGCAAACATATGCAATAATGTAGTAGAATACTGGTCTTCAGGATGAGCTGCCAAAGTAAAGATGACTTGAGTCTTCGCCAGGATTGTTCAGGACCGCAGCAGCGCAGGTGAGGAGGTAATCGGGCACCGTGCAACTTCGACACCAAAGAATCCTTCCACGTTGAATCTAGCGACAAGACTTTCGCTGAGGCATTGTGTGATCCACGAAATTTGCATATAAATATTCCGACACAACTTGAAGACTCCAAAACGCAGCAAAAATTAGTTGAGTGTGGAATTGGGTAAATGTAGATTTGTTCATATCAGCTCCACTATGTCAAATTGAAATTCGGGCTTCCCGAAACTCAAGTTCCTGCTATCCTGAATATCGTTCTTTTCCCCTTTCTCTCAAAAAGGCCATAAATATCAGGCCAATGATCGATTATTTCAAAGGGGAAACCTTTCGTACCACCACGAAGTATTCCATTGTACCAGCATTCACAGGTTTCTAACTGCATCGCAACTATGGTTCACATATCTTCAATTCTCGTTCCCTTCCTTGCCGGTGCTGCCATTGCCAGCCCGGCACACAGCATCCCGGGACGTCAAGTCTCTGGCGATAATGCTACTCTCGCTGTCACTGGTATCAGATACACTGGAGAGGGCTGTCCCGTTGGATCTCTGAGTGGGAATCTCGACCCCAACGGCAGCTTTGATGTGCTGTATGAAGCCTTGAACACCACGATCAGTATGTCTATCGAGATAAAATATTGTCGTCTTACACTTATCACTAATAATTAATCTTAGAAGCTGGAGACCATAAAGTAAAGGTCAAGTGTCAAATCGAAGTCGATATCCAGACAGCTGCGGAGCGACAGCTGGTTATTCTGAGGTAAGGAGTTATATTCTTGTCTTCTGCGACTCTTGCGTGGTTAGACGTTATGGAAATATTCCACGGACTAACATTGCCGCAGTGGAACCTACAAGGGACACGTCAGATTGACCGAAGGTGCCTGGGCCAAGAACCAAAACCAATACAAGTTCAAAGGAAGTCCGGGCACCATCAACTTGGAATGGCCGTTCAAAGCACCTATTGATGCCGCCACCGAGTCTACCAACAACCTTTCCACCGAGTTTCGGTCTGGCTGCAACTCTAAAGGAGGCAAGTTCACGATGATCATCAACAACTACTTGAGCATGAGCAGCGATGGGCCGGGCGAGGGTGAGATCTCTATCACGGAACTTGATGGCGTTGTCAAGCAGTCAACCAAGCTAGCTACTGCAAATTGCCCGTAGAGGGAAGCAATATCGTCTCCAATCATAGGCACAACATGACCTAGCCACAATGGAAGGAGAGGCCGCAAGAACAGGGTCATCGATAATCTGCCCCCTCGGCATGGTTCAATTGAAGTCGAATAATGTCCTATGGGAAGCACAACAAAGAAAAGAATTCAAATACAACCCTTGATTCGTTTCTTGTTGTGCAAAGCAGTTCGAGTGCCGCCCAACACTGTGTTTCCATTGTGTACCAATTCTGCAATCACATTCCTGTTTCAATTTCTAGTTGGAGCCCATTTCCATTTCTTTACTCCGTATGTCGCTAAAGAAGTGCGCCAAAATCTTAAAGTTTACGTCTGACAGTGTGTGCACGACACCGCGCGTGAACACGAGGGATGCTATTCTGCCAAGAAAAAGCTTCCGACTAGCTCGGCCGTCACTTTAGAATTTGCCTCATTTCAGACAACGTGTCTCTTCCCTATGCTCTAACCTGCGTAAAAGTAACATACGGTATTTTCTTATGTTACGTAAAGACTTTGAACGCTTGTAATTCATACTAGTGCTCGGTGGTCAATACATGTAGTCTTTTCAAGTCATCTTGTGTTTCTGACGATGAAGTCAACACTGTCACTAGCAGTACTGCCATAGATGCGCCATATCATTCGGACATAAGGCACATGTACTAGAATGTCTACTAGGCAATACCCTTAGAAATTCGGAACATTGAATCCTAACTTAGGTCACTAGGTAAGTCACTCGCCGTACTCGATAGTGCTGCACCAGCTCCAACGTCATATAGCGGAAGCCTCAACGAAGGTCTTGACGAGAATGACGACTTGAGATATTAGCGAAGATTTCATATTGACATCTCTCACCTAGATAGCCTTCCTTTCGTTTCAAATCTTCGTTTCTCAGCGTGAACCTCGACTGGGATAGTCTTGGATTGTATTCTTTGCGTTCGTGCTTTCTATTTCTTTCCTAGCTGACGGTTCGCTTAGAAGTTACGAATGCATCTGCTTTACTAGATGGAAAACTCTCTGCATCACAAGTTCGAGGAGAGAATTCTTCGATAACTGTAATGTATTCATGATCAAGAATCATGCATGACACTACGCCGTTTTCCCTCAAGGTTTCTTAGCCGTAGAAAAGCTCAAACTTAGTAGCAAATCCCGGGTTAGTTGGATTAACATCCTTGATGGGATGCAAAATCATGGGTGGCAAGCACGGCCTGCCATTGGTAATTTCCCAGTCTCGCCCCCCAATATCAGTATCAATATACCCCATCCAATTGTTATATAACCTCGAAGGAGGCTCGGCACGATAGTACCAAGTAATGCCTTGATACCTGCGTTCTCTTCCGTATCCCATTGCACTCCCTTGACCACCACTTTCACCTCTAGGCCCGGGATTGAACCAATGATCAAGGAACTTTCCGTTCCAAGGGCGATCAAACCAAGTAGGATGAGGAGCAAATACTGCTTTCAGCCCATGGAGAAGTGCAACCGTCTGGGGCGTCATTTCCGAGGCGATGTGATTGCCGCGAAGATTCTCAACGTGCATGATATCGAGAAGGCGCTTAGATATACGCGACTGTGTGACGATGGTACACCGCCGGGGTAGTGACGTTGCTGGATGGCGTTGATCTTTATAACCCCAAATGTGATCTGCAAAAATCCAGCTACTATTGATAGGGTTGAAGATAGGACCAAGAGTGATAAGATCTGCCTCCTCGTTAACTCCCCAGTCATAAGGATCATCTCGGGGATCTCCAGTTGGCGGCTTTGGTCCAACTGGATTGATGAAAGGCACGCTTGGTGGACCCCAAACTTGGGCGCCGGTGGTTTGCTTCTCGACATAGTCGCGGAAATCAGTCCAAGTTCCGTGATGGTCAGGAATGTAGTATCGCTCATTACGTTCCCAGAGACCCCTTCGCGGCTGTTTCCTTGCGAATCCTCTCAGACTCTCCAAGAAATCGTAGTTGTGCCCAACAACCCTCACATCCATTTCCCAATTCCATATGTAGTCGAATTCGGGATGATCCATGCTGAACTTTTGAACGGATAGCCACTGTGCGTGGTGGACGCTCTTCTCGTCATCTTCGGTAAGGGCTGTATAAATGTCCCATACGACTTGGTCGTTCCAGAGTTTGGTAATGCCATGAAACTCCCGAGGTACGTGTTCATCGAGAACATGTTGATAGGCCGCTTTATCGCCCTTCAAATTGACCGAACGGTCATGGACGTGTAATAGAAGGAAGACTTGGTACTCTCCACCTGACCGAAGGGACAGTTCGGAAATCAAGGATCTGATAGCTTGCTTGTCGTTTTCTGTATATCGTTTGCCAGTGAAAGTACGAAGGAGAACAGCAGTCCGGGACTCAGTTCCTGCTGATGTTGCTGACAATTTGTTGGAAGCCTCCTCTTCTTCTACTCTCGCTTCTCGCTTCTGAGTATTTCTGGAACTTGCGTAAACGGTGTCGACATATGTATTGGGCTTTCCAGTGCCGAAACGAGCGGCGTTCTGTTTAACGCAGTTATCTTGAAGGCTGCCCCAATCAACGCTGTCCCAATCTACTGGGAGGCTGTTCGCTTTGATTTGTAGTGTGTGACCGTAGGGTCCAAGCCTACTTTCGCGTTCATAGCAGAGATTGCCGTCCATGTTGAAGATGTCGAAGCTGCCGAAGGACGGCTTTGGAAACTTGACAGGCCGGCCCTTGAAAACAAGCAAATCCTCCACAAGCTCCCCACTAGCACCGACACATGGCACATATGGGCGGTGTTTCTCCTTTTTCCAATCTTCTCCGTTATACTGGGGATAAGGATTGAAATGGACCGGTCGGTGATTCGAATAAGGCTTTTCCTCCTCGCTGGAATCTCGTAGACGCGCCGCATGTAGATCTGTTCTGTTATCTAGATCGACCAAGGAGCTCAGAGTGTTGCCATAAATTGCACCACTACCGGGAAGCCTAGCGTTGAAGTCAAGTCAGCCATGTGTGCAGATACGATGAGGGCAGGTCATTCCTAAGACACTTACTTCTTAGCAGCCTCATACTCCCTGGCGAATTGGTCTCGTAACTTTTGTTCATGTTCTTCCTCCTTATGTTTCCTTGCGTCTTCCTCCTGTTTCTGCTTCTTTTCGGTCTGTTTTACAGCCTCGGCTTCATGCTTGAGGGCCTCTTCTTCCTTTTTGAGTGCCTCCTCCTCCTTCTTCAATGCTTCCGCCTCTTGTTTCAATGCCTCGGCTTCCTGTTCCAAGCTCTCAGTCTCTTCTTTCGATGATTTCTCCTTTTGTGGTTGCAGGTTTTCTTCTTTGCTCTTGGATGGATCGATGGGTGCATAAGGCTGCTCGATGGAGGAGACGAGTGGTTGGCCAACAATGCTCTCGGGGGGCTGGTCATGTGTAACGTCATGCCAGGAAACAAACTGGACACTCGATTCATTTCCCAATTTGAGGCAAAAATGAATGATAATGACAGCTAATGCTAGAAAAAGCAAAGTTCTCGGACGAACTCTTGGGGCGACAAAGCCTCTGGGAAAGTTCTGTTTGGCCATTTTCGATTTTGCTGACAACCAAGACTGAGACATGTCAAAACCTAATCGCGATCGGATGGAGTTGCGCGACCAAAAGCCGACTTGATCGTGGTTGAACTTTCTCACCTCCAACACGGGAATGACATGAGATGAAAGACTTACAAATGTCAAGAATGGCTTTATTAGACTTCACCTTCGAGGCGCCGAGGTTCGTTCGTCCTTCATTCAGTCAACCGAATTGATCCGGCAAGCCCATGTTTAGAATTTGGACACGAGTCTGAGCAGAAAAGTCTGTTAAATGAAGTAAAGCACTAGACGCACCGACAAAGTTTAGTGAGATTGGCAGCGACAGCATGAAACTCAATTTGCTTCAGGTCGCAAGGAGATTCGACCGCCAGGAGATCCGATGACCTCCAATGACTCGAAACGCCCTGGGAAAAAGCGTTTCTAACTACGATAATGCTCGCTGATTGCAGCCGCCTCATTCGGCCAGTCCAAAAATACCACATCAAGAAGTAGAAGCCAGTCAATGTTTTCAATGTTGCAGGAGGGACCGACTCTTAGGGGCAAGGGAACAGTCCACTAGGTACCTTACGAACAACAAAAACGCCACTCATAGAGGTGATTTCTGAGACATTCTATGAATGCATGTTTGAAAGAAAGAGGCACAGAGGTATGAATCTTGATACTAGCCCTTGATTTTGGATTTCAACTGGATTGTCGGCTTTTTACGCCCTGAATGTCGGCATTTCGAGGTACCTCAGCTCATGAATGCCCACTTGAGCAGTAAGGTTTATTTCATCTAAATGAAAATAAAGATTCATTATAAGTAGACTTTGGGCCAAGAAAGCTTGATAAGAAGTCGCAAATAAGAAAAAGAAACCAGGTATTGACTACTTCGTATGGCTTTGGGCATGGCAGCACAGTCAAAACCACGTTTCGAATCTATGCGCTAAAGAGTGCTTGATTCAATTCAATCCAGAGGCCCTTTTTTCATCAGTTCGAGCTCAACTTCTACCTATCTTCAACTCTCGACTTTAAAGTCTGGGAAAAAGGCTGTTGCTGTTGCCGTACTCCTCGTGATGTCCAGAACTTGTTGCCTCCTAAGGTGAAGTTTTAGGAGTGAAAGGCTATCATGCTTAGTACTCATTTCTTTACCGCAGTTCACGATGGCTTCCATGGCCTCAGTTTCTAACTACGTGGAATGCTTAGATTTCGACCTGGGACCCAGGACACCTAGAGTGACCTGAAAAGAACATCCGAATTATCTGAATAGATAACGCATATTGAAGTGGGCATGTATATCTGATTGTCTGAATTGCTAAAAGGCTCTCTGCCGTCATGATATCGGAAAGAACCTACGAGGAAGGGGAGTGTACTAATAAAAGATTGAGTGTCATCTGTGACAGTGATGCTGCATATCTAATACCTTGTCTAAGTAATCGAATGAATTGATGGATTATTGGTATCCCTATTACAGGATACTTGGTTCTTAGAACCATTAGGCTCTGTAAGTGACGAAGGGCTATTAACTACCTTATATTAATAGATTGTACATAATCTATATCAAGTAGATTCTTACTAAAGGTTAGGTAGGTAAAGTAGTCAAGGTCTAATCAAGGGGCCCGAATGAGCCCCTATTCTGCCCTATCTCGCAGTAGAATGAGATTTCTTATCCAATATAGATAGAAACTTCACTTGCGTAGCTTGAGCGAAGTGATAGAGTGACAAACCCGCAATGAGTTCATAGTCGATCCATAAAGATATGCGCCTGAACTGTTTTGTGTTTGACAGTTTGACCACGAAACAATTACGTGCTGTCACCTCAACTGTCACATTGTATCTCGTCTGTGGTCCCGGGTACACTTTGAGACGATCAACGAGACAAAGTTTGAGTTACGAGACGGATCTAACAAGGTTAAAAATATACCCAGATCTCGATTGAAGCCCGCCCAACGATTTTGATAGGTAAATAGATATGGAGCTGAGTTGAAGCTTTGGCAGCTCCTCCAGGCCCGCCTCCGGGTACATCCAGAAGCTGTTAGGTTGCTCCACTCGAAACACTTGGCGTCTAAAGATCACATAGGTGAGATCTTGTCTGATTGCAAGTTTGGACGACGTTAATCCTGCTACCATATCATTGTGAATCACGTCGCCCAAGTCCGTATAGCCTATGGATACCAACCCTCGTTTGTTTCCCTCAGCTACACTTCTAATCGTCTTCATATTTCGTAAAATACGCCCAATAGTACCGGATGCATAGATCTCACGAGGTTCTTTGCTTGCATGCAAGAGTCTTCAAAGAGCTAGAGGAAGTTTCAAAATACGGCAGGAACCCGTGGTTACCAAGGGAATGGAGGAGAGAGAATTTTGTGCTGTGTTCTGAGTGGTATGCTAAACGAATGTCTCTGTCTTGGGAAGCAAGGGCTGCTGCTTAAAAGTCAGGTCTGGGAATACCTAGCAATCAGTGAGTCTTATACAAGATCCCAGGTGATGTCACCCCAACCATCCGTTTGCTCCACCGAGATAGAATCCGGCGTATGCCCAGCAATCTCGCATAATCTGGTGACGACCTTGCCAAAAACACAGTTTCGGAAGTTGGACAAGAGATCTTCGTCGGCATCCTCCACCTCCAACTCGAAGTCATCAACATCTTTCAGCTCCAATACCTGTCGAGCTACTCGTATCGCAGTCTTGACGCTGGCGTTCGCCATTTCAAGAAACTGGATGCGTTCCAAAGCCGAAGCCCGCAGACCCTCCTTTTACGTCCACAGCGCCATCAAGATTTGATCCAGGTATAGCTTCGATCCAGTTGTATCTTGTCCGTTGTATGCCGTCTTAATAATAAGTGTCTTTGATTTCTTGATGATGACCCTAGTCACCGCGATTCGACCCCTCTCGTAACCATTGGTAAAGACAGAATACTCATTCCCATCTTGAGTGACATCGTATGCTTTATGACCCTACGCAGATAGTGAGTTTTATGCCGGTCCTGAAGCTTCATCATGGTTGCGTACCGCAAACACCTGCGTTGGAGCAAAGCGGTTGAAAATAACACAGTCGAGAGTGGGAAAAGCTTCATTGCGATGAAGCTACCATAGGACAATGAAGACAACAGATTATCTAATAATCTAGAGCGAAGATGGATGCTGAGAAGAGGTCTCGGTGTGACGGTGCTTCAAGTTTGTCGTTCCGCTTATGGAGGTTTATATCTCTACTCTACTTAGGCAACCCAACCGATAACAGAGGGTGAAATAGGCGCCTTGGAATTTTACCGATTATTCTCTGCATTCTGACTGATCTCCCCGTGAAAGAAGAACTTTATCATGTTAAACGAAATAAAAAGCCATTTCCTGAGTCCAAATAGCTTCTACTTTGACCTTACTGACCCAGGTAATTAGTGACTGGAACGTTTTTGACTGTATGGCTAGTATATTAGCAAAACATAATTGGCGGACTTTGTTTGAATCTTATTTCGATGGATACAAACAGCCCATGAATTCTTGAGGCCGATGCTATTAATATCGGTCTTCACCGTGAACCTTCTTCTCCAGGGGGCTTTCGGTCTCCCCGGTCTCTGGAAGTGACATGGTTCTCCGAAAATCTAAGCTGGCCTGAAGAACTTTAGGTGTCAACGTACTTGTAATGTGAAGCAAAGTACCGACGAAAGTAATTCTGCGTAGGTAATAGATGAAGAAGAATTAGTCACTCAGACCATATAAGCTAGAGTCCATAAGGATTGAAAGATCAAAGCTCTCGTAAGTTAGGCAGAGGATTTGTAGGCCAAGTGATGAAAACCCCAGTGAAGAATTTGATGCAAGTTGACACAGAGGCGAAACAAGTGCTATACATGATATAGATGATGGCTCAACGCTGTTCAGTGTGGTCAGGTGGCGATCTTGCACTTATCACCTCGTGTCAAGGGGGCTTCGCGCAGAGTGAAGGAGTCGACGAGGCACTGGTAGGTATTGGTTGTGACTAGCATTCGATCCTATCTTCCTCTAGGATTTTCCTCCGCAGCCTCTGCCTTCTTATGGTTTTGCGGGTTGATTAACAATAGTCCGCTTTGACCCACTCCGTAGCCGGTACTCCCCCGGTGCCCCTCCGGCGCACCTGACACCTCGCTTGACATATTGCAATTGAAAAGAAAGACGACAGAGCCTGCAACAATTCTTTTTCGAGGCTAAGCATAAAGCGGAAACTTACAATCAGTATTCGATGACACATTGACCATTCCAAACTGCTTCAGTGCGGTTGAAAACCCTACTGATTGTATCATTTGTATTGACAGACTGTGGCGCCTGCGGAAGTCCAAGTCGAGCTCCCACTACACCCTACGTAAAGTGGTTGATATTGAAGTACTCTCAAGATCCATAATTGTTCTCTATGTGTCGAGTTTGTAGAGTTTTTAAGCGAATTAGGCACCTGAGAAGTCTTACCCCGACCGATGAAAACACAAACAGCAAGCTAAAAAAGGGGATGATGCATCAAGAAAGACTTGGGCTGACTCACTCAGCTTCAAGGAATGTCATTTTCAATCTGAAATTATAAAGGTAAAATTTCTCAGAAGAGTAATTGTCTAGGACTGCTTCGAAATATCTATATTACAGCCCTCTTTGCTTAGACTTTCGCCAACCCCCAACCTCCCTTAGCAACTCGGGAGGCGACTAAGAACAAGGTTCCGAAAAAAAGACAAAATCCTCCAAATACAAATGCATATGTATACTGACCCTGACCAGCCTTGATCAGAGATCCAGCCAACGGGGGCCCGGTCAGGTTTGCAAAACTCACAATCGAATAGACCATTCCCATCCTTGTGCCTGCTTTTTGAAGATCAGCTGTCAATGATGACAAAGCCGCTGGAAAGAGGCCCTGAACTGTGGCCCCGAAGACACCTGGAAGTGTAAAAAGATTGGTCAGCTACGGTAGTTGTCACTTCGCCGAAGTTTCATTTGGGTTATCTAGATTGAAGTAAGAACACAGAAGAGGACGACTCACCGTAAAACACAGCCCAAACGTACAGCGCAGTGGAGCCCTGAATCGCCATCCAACAGAACAGCAGAATTGTGCAAATGGCTGCGGCAGGAGTCACAACGTTCAATGGCCCCAGATACAGGTCTGCAAGAAAGCCAGGAATCACACGGCCGATGGCGCCGACTCCATTCATAATCATGAGAACATTGATCGAACTGTCGTATGAGAATGATAGTCTGTCGCGGCTGAATGGACCAATGCTATGAAAATGCTTAGCTTCGATGACGTGTGGGGTATGAACCAACTTCGGACACCAAACGTACTAGTAAAACGCAAAATAGACACCCCAGAAGTTCTAAGCATGTCAGTTATGAGCAAAGATTAACAATCAAGATCAACTTACGAAAAACATGCCGATAGTGAAGAGAAGATAGGGCTTCTCCTTGAAGGCAGAAAACTCGACAATTGAGCCAGCACGTCTCGGGTGGACTCTAGATTGCATTGAGAGGTTGGCAATCAAGAGAGTAATGAGTTGGATTAATGCCATGACGCGCATTGTCCAACCGAATCCAATCTTGGGTAAGAGCTGACGCGCAATAACGGGGTAGATCATCCCTCCAGTGGCTGAGCCACTGATGGCAATACCAATAGCAAGGTTCCTTCGCCGCGTGAAATATGTCGATAACACTGCCATAACAGGGCAGAAAAGGCCTCCCATGCCAAGTCCCATGCAGAGCCCTTGGGATAGGAACAGTTGCCAGTACTCAGTCGAGAAGGAAGCTGTTAGGCTCCCTAGTACCACTAGCGTCGACCCTGAGGCAAAGACTGCTCGGAAGTATCCAGCATCGGTGAGACGCCCCGTAAGCACACCAACAACGAAGAGAAAAAAGACTTGCATGGATCCAATCCAGCTGATGTCAGAGGCAGACCGAGAAAGATGATCTCGGTAGAATGTTTGAAAAATGCCAAAAGAGTTAATCGTTCCCCAAGTATTGATAACAACAAGATGAGCCATTAGAGCCTGTGTCCAGGCCTTGAAGCCGCCATCAGGGGGCGGTTCATCAACGTCATTCTCGTACCCAGCATTCGGAATCTCCTTTGCCAACTCCTTGTTATCGATTTCTCCGTCGGATGTATCAGCTATAATGGATTGTAAGGGCCCATGACTTCGGTGGGATGACTCGTCTTCCGGCTCGTGTTTTCTTGCGTCGAACATTGGACATCCTTGCTCGGCGTCAGCCATGATAGGACTATTTGATGTGAGAAGGGGCGGTGAGTAAAGGAGTTATGAGGCTACTCGAAGTAAACGCAATGTGATTGTAATCCCGGAAGCTTGACCATTACGATCTTATGACTGACGTACAACGTCTTAAAAAGAATTTGCCCGACATCATTCTTTGACGCAAGGTAGTGCTCGTATTCATCGCCATCACTCTTGCCGTTACAAACCGAAATGATAGACCCCATCTTCCGGCATTCTTACACTACCTTTCAGTATCAAATTCCAAACCCCCGTAGTTTGACTCATGAGCCATGCAAGTTTTCCGGATGAAGCTAAGGTACAAGACGAAGTGCTGGCGAAAGGGTTTCCGCACAAGTTTCCCGCACGACTTACCCGGTATTCGGCGAACTTTCCCGCGGAAAAGATAGCTCCCCAGTGATTGCACAGCATCCAAAATTCCTGTTCCACTCTATTGGTACGCAGCCTCAAGAAAATTGGAACTCACGCTACCTTGATTTCCTAAGACAAGCTTTTGGCGGTTGACATCGGCATAAGGGCCTGTCGGTGCAAGCATAACGCTACGGAGTAAGATCTCTGCGTCGATCTATTGACATCCGCAAGGGTGTAGCTTTAAGTAACTACGACGGAAACCAGATGTTTCTTCATTTATGCCGCGATACTGCGATCACTTGAAGAATCCTCTTGTTTGGCTAGAACGAAAGTAATTGGGCAAAGCTGGGGCGACAGAAGCTCAAAGACTGTCGGATCGCATGTGGAGCAAAGGATGGATTCTGCAATAGAGCTTGGACCAACCTCCCCTATACGTATATAAATCCACGGATCTGGCCCATCTGACTAGATCCTCATTTTCCCTTCGTTATGTCGAATAGTAGACCACAAACACTGGTTTTCTTCGTCATCAGCAATGGCCCAAACGGACCACGCCGATCCTAACTGTTGGATTAGGGGCAGTCGGCAGAAATGGTGGAACAGGCAGGCGGTAAGGGCCCGTACAAACGGACCTTCCACTTACACCTTACCGCCGGAGGAATCATGGGCTTCGCCCAAATCCTCCTCATACAGACACACATACACATACAGACGCAGAATCAATACAATCGATATTGACCTTCGTCTCAACCGTACGGTTGCCCCTGCTGACGTGTGTATACCAACACTAACCCTGTACAGCCAACGAAGATAGTCAAGGATGACGGAGAGATTCTACCTTGAATTCTTAGAATATGACACCTCAATTCGAGTGTGTGCTATAATACATATCTCATATTGACGGTTGTAGTTATTTTTGGACCATTGGGCCATATCGTCATCGGAAGATTCTCAATAAAGGAAAACTTATTGCTCTGAGGAGCGGCGGAGGGGACGGATGACAACATCGGTTGAGTCGGATTATTCGAGAAGGGAATATGAGATGATGAGAGCTGTGAGATTTGAGTAATAAATTGATGTCTCTATCCAGGGTGGCGGCCTGCGCTATGTGACACAAATCAAGATTGAAGATTCGATGGCGGCCGGGCTATTGATACCAAGTAACCGCGAGGGTCCTGGGGGGAAAGATTGATGGCATCTTTCTTAGTCACTGGTTAAAACCAAAACTACTCATAAACTAGAAACAAAATTCAAGGATACGTATATTATATTCTTCGTCCCTGCGGCTGCTGCTGAGGTATCTATTCCTCCAAGCGCGAGGTAGCAAAAGTACAACAAAAAGGGAAGTTTGCTTTTCTGGGATAATAGCCAGTTGTAAATCAGTCCGATCTTACTTCCCTTATATCCTTGAATCAAAAGTTCCAGCAGTTAGAGATATGTGGAGATATATAATTTGACATTATCTAGCACTTGAAGGGATGCGTCCGCCGGTCTCAATTATGGAGCACAAAAATAGGCCCATAGATAAGTAGACTCACGTTGTACCAGACTTCGTTCTGTAAACTGCTTGGAGCAACTATGAGCACCGGGTTACCTGGATAGCACTGCACAGAAGTTTTCTGCGAAAGTCAATATTCATCACGCGATATTGGCTCCGGCAACGAGCCGAAAGAAGTCCTCGAGCACAGTTGATTCATGGGAGAGCTCCATAGACGATATCTGAGCGAACCCAAAAGACAACATTGTTTATCACGGCTAATTACTCGAGCACGACTAACTGATATAGAGTTTGTTTTATTAAAACTATGAACAGATCAAGCCTTGCTCGCAAAGCATGTAAAGGTACGGTAAGTAATACCCGCTCAATCAATGCAGTCTCACTTCCAATACCTTACTTCCAAGTTACATCATGCGAACTACAATAGAGAACATAGTTGCAAATGTGATCTGGATAACCATGAGTCGAAATCATCTTAATAGACGTGACCCCTTCGAAAGACCGCTGAAGGCTGATTATCTGAAGTTACCACTGCCATTGCACCGTGACAGCGGGATAGAACTCTGTCTCTTGATGCAAGCGGTGATTGCACCACCGACCCAGGTAACACCCTCGTAGGAGCCGTCCTATGATGTGAACAATTAGCCTCAGTTGGCTCGAGCACAACTCAGGGGTTTACATACTTCGTGGCTGTCAGCCATGAATGTTCCAGTCTGTCGAAGACTTCCAACGCAGCCCTGGAAGGTGCGGCCGTATTTGCGATTAGTCCAGGGACGAGTGATAACGACGCCCGTATAGCCATTGTCGACAGTGCCGCGAATGAGGTAGCCCTGGGTCGTAGTCCAAGTACGCGAGTAGTTGATCCCAAAGCTAGTCTTGAGCCGGTCCTTGATGAGACCAAGGTCAATGCCTGCAGAAACCTGGACGCTATTCGCAATAGAGTATGACTTGGAGATGGTGATGTCAATACCCTTACTGCCAGCACCGATGACAACAGGGGACATCTGGACATCCCAGTCAACAAAGCGCTGAGTCCGGTCAACAACGGTTTGGTAGTTGCTGTTGCAGTCACGTTTTCCAAGAGCCAAATCTGTGTGGTTCACGGATATCTCCGAGAACTCATCACCAGCTCGAAGGAAGTCATGATCAATCTCTGGAGTCTCAGCCTCGACGCCCTCGACCTTCAAAAGAAGCTTCCAGGTGTCCTGTGTGATGATGGCAGCTACACATCGGGTTGTAGCGTCAGCATAAGACAATGAGATAGATTGAGGCACACGTACTTCTACCACCTGTTCCGAAAACGACGATTTCTCCATTGCGGAGGTTGCGATCCAAGGTGTCGGTAATGTTGAGGGCAGCATCGTTGCTGTCGGCAATGGCAGTGGGGGCAGCGCTGACGGCAGGAGCGAATGCAGAAAGAAAGGCAATCCAGACAGGAACCATTTTGAGAGAAAAGACCAAGAACTATTGACACAGGTGAGAACTTGATGTAAGAGGATGGGATGAGGATGAGATGAGAGTCGGGTAGAAATCGTACTTGGTGGGATTATTCTGAGGCTTTATAGAGATTCTTGGAGTGGTATGTCTTCTTATTCTCGATTCATGTAATCATGTAATGACAGCTAATCATCTAGTGAAAGATCAGTGTTATTCTGATGATCGTTGAAGTTATGGGGGCTCACGATTATGCTCGTCCCAATGTCTGTCACTAGTCAGGCATGGTCCCTGTACGCATGCTCCAACAAATGGTTGTTGAGGTCGTGAGGGGCACTGTCCGATGGAGGTTGACCTACCCACGTGGATTCAATATCCAATACCTCGTATAATTGCTGCTGGAGTGCAGTTCTCATACCAGAAAAAACTACCTGCTTAATCGAGGTTAGCAATACGTGGTACAACACGACTCAGTAGTCGTCACGAGAAAGAAATGGCGATCGTTAAGCTTCTTTCTGTCGGAAACAATACTTCTATGTGCATCAATTCGTCTACGGATCTAAAAATGTGGAATCCGACGATGCGATGAGCGAGTAATGCTTTCAGTGGACAGTATCTAATAGATTGCGAACTCCTCCATGCGGAAAGGGCAAGTGATCATGATATTACAAGATGCCAACCTCGTAATCTCAGGAAGACCGCCATCACTCACTTCCATGCATTCCAGGATATCAGGCTGCAGGAGTATTTCAACCCGTGGGTTCGCTGTTCTGTTGGGGAAAAGCCAGCCCGCTCTCAGTTTCAAATATCTACATCAACCTCCTCTTTTCCGCTCGACCGAGCATTCTTCGTGCCTATCACTCACTATCTTACTGTATTTCTCGATCCCAACATCAAGATGCAAATCTCTACACTTGCCTCTTTTGCCGTCTTCGCCACGGTGTATGTGCACACTAGCTTTGTGTGGATGTATTAATTCTGTCGTTATGCTGACTCGACTCTAGGGTTTTTGCCAAGCTGCATAACGCAGCTGTCTGCGTCAAGAATAGACAGCGTGGCAGCACCGGTAACGGTACACCCTATGGGATAACCTACGGTTCCTGGACAGAATACGAAATCGACACTGCTGGAACCCAGTGTGCCTGCAACTACTACAAGAATCGCAACACTGGCAACAACCAATGGGACAAATGCCCTGACTGTCACTTCGATGGTCTCCAGTGCGTCTCAAACGCTTGGCACATTGGTGGAGACGAGGTATGACAAAACAGCTGCCGAAATTAAGTGAACAGTGCTGACAATTGTGCTCGTTCAGATTACCTACTACTGCGAGAAGAAGTGCGGTACCCAGGGTGCTGAGGCGAACTGAAGACGTGACAGGAGTTCTTGTTTCGACAGTGCAAGCCTAGTCTTGTAGTTGGATTATTTTCTGGACGTCAGGATCTGCTCTTACTTGATTGTAATTAGCCTGGAACCAGCATAGTAAAATTCGATTGCAACATTGAATATCCCATTATGTGACTTGTGACCTTGATACTCGTTTACGTCCTAACGAGTCGGCGTATTGAATTTCACACCAGCGCACAAGCCAACTTTTACTGGGCATCACCGGGAGTTTAGAGAGATGGCCAAAGGCAAAAAGGTAAATTTGTGGCCATTGCCACGCGATGCATTCTTGCCACATAGAGTTTCATTCCTTATCTTAACGTCATCTACTCCCTCTTCTATGCTCACGACGTTAGTAGAACCCGTAACTCTGTGATCAATAGATATGGGACGTGGGAAATATGGGCCTCAAGAGGGATAAGAGTAGGCGTAGATGTCCGTGTGTCTTCTGGTTGCTAAGCTTTTGATTTCCCCCGTAGGTGCGCTGGTATGCCTGCAGTCCTCACGTAGCTTACGTAGCAATACCACTTAACTTCAGAGCCGTTGTGCCGGCCCTGCATGCCAAGCTTTGCTGTCAACTCTGGCCAGATCCAGTATTGCGGGGTGTAGGGTCTGTGACGAGGTGAGACCAGGCGATTGAAGACCACTGTCCGACAAGCTCGGATCCCACCCGACCAGGGTATGTTCTTGCCTACGTGCTCCAAGGGGCCAATCCCCTGTGCCGTCAGAATTGCCAACATAGGCTTTCACTATGAGCAATATGGCAAATCCAATCAAGCAAGGGCTTTGCTCTTTGCTGCTCATTCGTCCGATCTTGTAGATTGCAGGGTCCAGGAAGACACACTAAGCACGAGTCAAGGAGCCGTTCATTCGCATTCGGGAAGGAAACATTTGTACTGCTACGGATAGAGTAATCATGAGCACGAGGAGCCAGCTAGCTTCGATTCGGCTTGCGCTCGGGTCGCCCCAGAATATGCGATTTTTTGAGGGCCGTCCGATGCAACGTGGACGGTGGACTTCACACTCGCACTCGGCGAAGCTACGGTTTGCCTGCAATCAACATATGCAAAGCTGCTAATCACGGGGCTTCGGGCCTAAGAGCATTGTTCTCGACTTATCTACTCCGTATTGATTCCATCAACTGCGGGATGGTGCCAAGACAAAAAAAATATACGTATCTATATATCCCCGTTACATCTCCGAATCTGTTTCTCCTTTTCCGTTACGGACTGAAGGGATTTGAAGAAGATATGGAGATGCTTGTACTAACGTCATTCCGCAGTTAATGGGATAGCCGCATCTGGTGGAAATGGTTGCCTAAGAGGAAGGGGTTGAGAACCCCGCACGAGCTAATTGACTTAAGTAAGGAAATGACCCCTTCGACCAGGGTTTGAATACGGATACCCCCAGTTTCCCAATAGAAGAGATATGATTGACTACAGCGGTTTGAACTGAAATAATTAGCTTAGAACTGCTTCGGGGCACGCAAAGGCTGATAGGGGAATTTTTAATCTTCCACCAATCAGGGTTATCTTGAAAGAAAACCTCCCGACAGTCCTGAAGTGGGTTTAGCCCTATTCCTAGCGACAGAGGGCTTTTGCTCCAGTTCACGACTTGGGTGCCGGTCATGTGAAACCAACGGCCATTGCCCTTCCGGTGGGATATACACCCTCAACATCTTTGAGTATTTCGTGACGCCGTGAATTGGTGGAAAGAGCATGCGTATCCGTGTATTGTTTCGGCACGTGCCACCTTTGATGTGCAGAATAAGTTCGAAAGATGCTGTGAAATTCGAATTGTAATGACTCGTGTATCATTTACCACACCGAGATATCTTTCTCCTGGGATAAGCAAAACAGTCTCAGTCTAGGTGAGGATGGACCTTTGACATGCGGGCGCGCGAGGGAGCGGGGGGAGAGGGTGTATTTCTTTGGAACCGCGAAGTATCAATACAGATTATCGTCGTCAGGTAGATCCCCAAAGACATTGCCATCTGACAAGGTCCTTGTATTGCCTTCTGCAAGTAAGTACAAGTGACTTAGGAGGGCGAAAAGTGGTAGTCCAATCCCAACGAGCGCGCAGTTAGTGTATTGAGACTCATTCGTGGTAAGCCATTGGAATAAGTGAGGCGTGTGATGGAGCCTATCCCCAATGCTAGCTTACTCTGCACGGCTGAAGGTCGATCTTCAGGCTCAAAGTTAGCAACAGCCTCTGCGTCTGCGTCTGCGTTAACTCCAAGGCCAAGCTACTTTAGAGTTGCTCATTAGCTGGTACTCAAGGGTTGGCAAATATTCATGTCAAGATATACTACGGCGAGCAGTGAAGAATTGCCTCTGGCCGTTCTTGCTGTGGAGAGGTCCGTAGCCTTGGTCTGTTACCTGGATTGACTGTGCCAGAGGCTGCTCAGTACCATGCCCTTTGATCGATATGAAGTGGGGGTAATATAGTGGATTGCTAAGCTCTGCTACCAATATGAACCTTTCATAATGTGTTTAAAGGTAAGGAATTGGTGGGATAAATCATTCATATTGTTTTGTCTGCTGGCCGAGCTCAATAGACGCCATTTTGAAGCTATCTCCGTGTTATGGGGCCTGGCAATATGGCATGGTGTTACTCCGATAGCTTCTTACAATCGGTTGCTGCTGTCCACCTAGCTGGCCAAGAAGCTGTCCGGTGGTCTCGATTTTCCTCTTTACCGCTAGCCTGTTTGTAGTTCAGCAGTCTTAGATTTTGGGCTTAGTCACAAGCTGTGGTAAACCCAGCTCTAGACAATCCTCCTCAAAGTGTAACATATTACATGCACAAAGACCGGTCAAGATGAATGTTGTGATTTCTTGAAACCATCAATTCATAGGCACTTTAGATGATGAGCCTCAACATCTTCTATCTCATGGAGTACTTGTGTTTATTGATACACCCTTTCTCGTGAACCTATCTCAATGCCCCAAGGCATAGAACACCAGGAATGTGACTGTAGTGTCTTATTGAAGACAAAGGAAGCGGAATCATCAATGAGAGAGTCAGAATCCGCTGGCTTCTCTTTCAAGTCCTTAGTCTTGAGTTCCCGGATCGCTGCATTGTAATGGTGCAAACCCTGTCTCTGGTGGACGAGTCGCTGGCCCGCAGTGATATCTTCCTGCGAACCGTCGGCTTGCTCGAAGAGAAAACTTATCGCGACAAGAGCGTGCTTGAACGCGGGCTCATTGGTACCGAGCTGCATGACAAGGTGCATCCAGAAGTAGGGGTCCAAAGTGCCTGACATGGCCGGCTCGGCAGTCTCGTAGAAGTACTGTAAAGCGCGTCCCTCCTTGGCCGTTGTACCTGGGAAGACAATATGTGGCTGATGCAGGGAAGCCACTCTTTCAAGAGTGGACTGGCGTGGACGGTCGACTCGTGGACCGTAACCGTCACAAACAGGTTATACAGCGAGAGCAGCTTGGTTTGGTTTCATCGCACCTGACGTTCCGGACTCTCGTGTATTATCAGCTCAGCTTATGCGAGTCACAAGGCGCAAACGCGGGCTCGACGCGAACTTACTTGCAAATAATGCATCCTGTCCTGACCTTTTGACTCCATTTGCGAGGCATGGTTTCTGGGTGGTGCACTTTGGCCACGTCATAAATGTTGTGGTAAAGTTGAGGTTGTAGATCTCGAAGGTAGCGAGAGGCGCCTGAAGAATGATGTCACGAAACCAGGATATCCAGCATCCCCGAATATGCCCATTACGTGCGTTATCACGTAGAACTCACTTATATCCTATAT